>LBNU01007930.1:167503-200854 GCA_014162995.1 Artemisia annua
TAATCTTGCTGTTGTGGAAGATGGGCGTGTTGTGGTTCAAGGAAGACAAAATATCCGAGGAAATGCTCAGAACAGAATAGGAAATGGTAATCTGGGACAAGGAAGGCAAATCAAGTGTTACAATTGTGGTGGGCTAGGTCATATTGCAAGAAACTGCACTGAACCAAAACATCCTCAGAACTCCGACTACTTCAAAGATAAGATGCTGTTGATGCAAGCACAAGAGAATGGTGTTAAATTGGATGAGGAACAGCTGCTCTTTCTTGCTGGTGATGAAGGAAACTCCTTTGATGCTGATGTGGATGATCAACCAGTCCAGGATCTTGCTCTAAATGACCCAAACATATTCCAAGCTGAAGATTGTGATGCATTTGACTCTGATGTTGATGATGAACCTACTGCACAAACCATCTTTATGGCTAAGCTTACATTCGCGATCACATCGGCAAATCAATCAGGATCTTCCAAATCATCCATCATTTCTGAGGTACTCAAATTATATGACACATATGAAACATGTGCCATTCCAACGATACTCGATGAGGTTCATCAAACTAGTATTGTCACGCCAGATGAGGTTGGTTTGAAAAACACTAATGTTTGCTCAAAACAACAACATATGGATAACAATCAAGAGTCTGATGAATCTAGTAGAGCATCTGAAGATACACATGTTGACGATGTGATGTACCATTAAAGGACTCATAACGAAGTAAAGCACACAGACACTATTGATTCAAATTCTGCTGATATGGGTAATAGTAATGTTGTCCCATATGAGCAATACTTGAAACAAAGTATCGAAAGTACTTTACCTAGTAATGACTCTTTCATTAATAATGATAATTGTGAATATGATGATTTGATACACATATTGACGATGTGATGCACCATCAAAGGACTCATAACGAAGTAAAGCACACAGACACTATTGATTCAAATTCTGCTGATATGGGTAATAGTAATGTTGTCCCATATGAGCAATACTTGAAACAAAGTATCGAAAGTACTTTACCTAGTGATGACTCTTTCATTAATAATGATACTTGTGAATATGATGATTATACTGCGGTTATTCCAGATGACACCTTAACCACTGGATTAATATTCTCAAAGAACAGGTGAATATGTATCAACAACGTGCAAAATTTGAGTTAACTGAACGTGAACAGAAAATGAATTGGCAAATGTGTACATATATTACCAAGAGGAATTTAAAGGAAGAAGAGTTAAGAGGGGAAATAAAATCTTTGCAAAATCAAATCAATCAAACTGTTAAACAAACACAGGAAATTCAAAACAGTGTCAACACACTAAAGTTAGATTTTCAAACCAAAGAAACTAAACTTCTAAACAATTTTTCCCAATTAAAGGCCTTAAAGAACAAGCTTGAAAACAAATTGTACACACAAGGCCAAACCATTCAAACTGCTCAAATGATGCATAAGCACATTAAGCTTCGTGATAAACATAGTGATAAGGATACAGGTGTGCCTAAAACTAATTATCTTAGGAGCGTTAGTTCCTCTCAACGTGCCTTATATGACTATAATGTGATGCTTAAGCCCAATCATGATTCCCCTAATGTGCGTGATACAGAAGAGATTGTTGAAATTGAAACAGAAAATAGGAAAAGACTTGAGGATAAGATGAAGGATCCCAAGTGCATAGCAAATCGTGTTAATATCAAGCCCCATAACTACTATAAGCAGAACCGATTGACTGTTTTTGTGCCACAAACTAAGTTAACCCCTGAACAGATTGTTTGGGCATTAGATGTGGAAAAAATGAAAGCTGAACTTCTTATGGCTTCCACTCCCCTTAAGTTTGCTAAACCCACGGTGTATCCTCCCAATACACCCATGAACCTAGTTCAGATAGCACTACCCACTCAATGTAAAACTCTCATTAGCATGTATGTACTATATCAAATGTTTGCGGATTTTGACAAAACGTGTAAAAAGAGGATTACTCCAACGGGAATTACTGAGGGGGAAAGGGGTTTTGAAGTTACAAAAGAATGTTATCTCACAGAAGTCATTCCATTTTTTAAACAAATCAAAAACCATTTTGAATACATGGAAACATCACTTAAACAAGAGATAAATGAAATGAAAGAGGTGTTTAAAAACCAGGAACGTAAAGGAGAACAAACTGTATTGGATCTTCAACATAGTGAAATTGCAAGGAAAAATGCTCTTATCATGAATGATAATTTGATTGCTATGTGCATTGCTCAAGATGTGTTTTATACTGCTACTGATTCTTCTTTAACTGCTTCCCAATTTCATGATATGTCTGTTACATTAAAGGTTTTCCAGAATCGTGTTGTTGAGCTTGAGGGGGAGAATTTAAAACTGCGCGAAAAAATTCAAAAAGATGATCATGATAACATGGTCAAGCAATTTTCAAAACTAGAGGTTGATAATCTTAACTTGCAATTAAGATACCAACATCTAGAAGAAAGAATTAGAAACTCAAATGCCAAGACATCTTCGGATGCTCCTGAATTTGATGCATATTTTGAATTAGCCAAAAGGGATGAAAGGATTTAAGCTCACACTAACACGATTTGGAAACTGAAGCTTCAAATTGCACAATCTAAGACGAATAAATGTGATATGATTGATAATAAATGTGATGTGTCTGATTCCCAGAAACCTCCGTGTTTAGATTCTCAATATCTTCAACTTCAAAATGTCATTAACGATTTGAAATTCGAAAATGATTGTTTTCAAGCTGAAAACTCTAAAATCAAACAACATTACAAAGAGTTACATGATTCGATAAAGATCGTGCGTGATAAAAACAATGAAAAGATAACTTCTTTACTCAAAGAAAATGAGAATCTAAAGACTCAGGTGAAAGGGAAAACAAAAAGAACTGATGCTGATGCCATTAATATTCCTCTTCCCCTTAGGAATAATGCGTTTGTTCACAATGAGTACCTTGGGTATCTCAAGGATTGCCTAGATATCATCTGAGAAACTATTGAAGATGTTAGAATTGTGAGTCCTACAGACATTGGCATCCGTGATGTGTATTATCTCACCAACAGATCATATGAGCTTTTAGATTATGCCATTGGTACGTGTCCTAAGGATGATTGCATGCGTGATAAGTCTAATGATGTTTCCTCTAAGGTTAAGAACAAGCATGTTGCCTTTAAAGTGCCCATAACATCACCAAAACATAACACATCAGATACCAAAAATCAAACAGCAGTTTCTCGTTCTAATGTTCCCATCATTAATTCTACAGGAGTAAAAGCTGTCACTAATGCTAGCGGGTCAAAGTCTAGTTGCAATACAAGGAATGATAGGACTTCGCCAGCTAAAAGTGCTCAAGGAAAGAAAGTAGAAGACCACATTAGGAACAATAAAACTGATCTGAACGTTGAGAATCGTGTTGATTCTAGTATTAGCTCTAGGAGTACTGTAATTAATTCGAATTCTAAAACCAGTTGTGAGATCTGTAATAACTTTTTAAATTTTGGTAATCATGATCTGTGTGCTAAGACATGTTTGTATGCTTCTAAAGTATCCTCTGGTTGTCATAATGTTTATTATAATCGTGAAAAACATGTTTGGAAAGCAACAGGAAGGAAGTTTACTAATGTTGGCTATCATTGGAGGCCCACTGGAAGAATAATGCCAATGGGAAGTCTTCACCCCTTTGCCAAACAGTCTGATCCTAAGTCTCCCAACATTAGGATTTGGAAGAAATCTGGTAGAACGTTTCCTATAGGAACTCAATGTGCTAACCATAAGCCTAATTCCCCAGCATAACATGTTATGACTAAGGACACTATTAATTCTTCCAATTCTGATGTTTGTACTAACCAATCGGAACCCACTTTTGGTTGGGGATCCAAGTTTGTCTGTCATCCATATCTTTCTGATTTCCAGGTCGTACAAATCGCCCTGTGGTATTTGGACTCAGGCTGCTCAAAACATATGACAGGGGATCGCTCGCGGCTCAGAAATTTCATGAAAAAGTTTATCGGGAATGTTAGATTCGGGAATGATCATTTTGGTGCAATAATGGGTTATGGAGATTATGTGGTTGGTGACAGCGTTATCTCTCGGGTATATTATATAGAAGGTCTTGGGCACAATATATTCTCCGTAGGTCAATTTTGTGACTCAGATCTAGAAGTTGCCTTCAGAAAACACTCTTGTCATGTTAGAAAATTGGATGGGATGGATCTCTTGAAGGGCAGACGTGGCACAAACCTCTACACTATATCTATTGAAGACATGATGCAATCATCCCCAATCTGTCTACTATCTAAGGCTTCCAAGACCAAGTCGTGGTTGTGGCATCGTCGTTTGAATCATTTGAACTTCGGAACCATCAATGAACTTATGCGTAAAGATCTTGTCCGTGGCATGCCCAGGCTGAAGTATGAAAAGGATCATCTTTGTTCTGCGTGCCAGCTTGGTAAAAGCAAGAAACATACTCACAAACCCAAAACCATCAACACCATCATGGATGTTCTTCATACCCTTCACATGGACCTCTGTGGTCCCATGAGAGTGCAAACCATATTTGGAAAGAGATATGTGTTAGTGGTTATTGATGATTACTGTCGATTCACATGGGTCAAATTCCTCAGATCCAAGGATGAAACACCTGAGATCATCATCAAACTAATCAAGCAACTGCAAGTTGGCCTCAATAAAACTGTCAGATTCGTCCGCATAGATAATGGTACGGAGTTTGTCAATCAACAACTTACTCAGTTTTATGAAGATCTGGGAATTAGTCATCAAAGGAGTATACCTCGAACCCCTCAGCAGAATGGAGTCGTTGATAGACGAAACCGTACACTTGTAGAGGCAGCACGTACTATATTGATTTTCTCCAAAGCTCCTATGTTTCTCTGGGGAGAGGCAATTGCAACTGCTTGTTACACTCAGAACAGATCTCTAATACATCCTCCTCACTGCAAAACTCCTTATGAGCTAGTGCATAAAAGAAAACCCGACCTCTCTTTCCTTCGTGTGTTTGGTGCATTATGTTACCCAAACAATGATAGCGAAGACTTGGGAAATCTAAAGGCAAAAGCTGATATTGGAATTTTTGTTGGGTATGCACCAAACAAAAAGGGTTATCGAATCTAAAACAAAAGGTCCTGACAAATCATGGAAACCATCCATGTCACATTTGATGAGCTGACCGAGCAAACGGTTCCTGAATACTCCAGTTCAGGACCCGCATCTAATCTTTGGACTCCTGGACCCATTAGTTCAGGACTTGTAAATTCCTCCACCACAGATGCTCCTTCTGTGCCACCCACTTGTGAGGACTTGAAGAAATTGTTTGATTCAATGTATGATGAGTACTTTGAGCCTCAACAGAGAGTCGAACCTGAACAACAAGTCATAGATTCTGACGCTGCTGCTAATGATGAACCTCAACCCACAAACGGGCCTTCCATCTCCATCTCTATTTGTCAGAATGCTCCATCATCTAGTCTTACCAATCACACAGATCAATTCTCCTCAATTCCACAAGAAGAAGCATCTGATAACACCTTTGAAGTGAATCCTTTTACTCAACCACCTGATGAACCTTTTGTCAACACATTTGCTCCTGAACCATCTACTTTGGCAACCTCCTCAGAATATTCCAACACTGCTACTTCAATTCCCAATCATCAACTTTATGAGCATATCAGGAAATGGACAAATGATCACCCGATTGACAACATCATTGGTACCCATCTAGGCCAGTATCTACACGACGACAACTTGCCACAGATGCCTTATGGTGCTTTGTTAGCAACGTGCTGTCCAAAGTCGAACCAAAGAATTATAAAGAAGCATTGACTAAAACGTCCTGGCTCACTGCAATGCAAGATGAAATCCATGAATTTGACAGACTAGATGTTTGGGAATTAGTGCCCCCTCCAGAATGTGCAATGATTATCGCCCTCAAATGGATCTTCAAAGTGAAGCTTGATGAATATGGTGAAGTGTTAAAGAACAAAGCTCGAGTTGTGGCCAAAGGGTTCAGACAAGAAGAAGGCATCGACTTTGAGGAATCATTCGCAACAGTTGCCAGAATTGAAGCCATCAGAATCTTCCTTGCCAATGCAGCCAGTCAGAACATGGTTGTATACCAAATGGATGTGAAGACTGCCTTTCTCAATGGACACTTAAAGGAAGTAGTATATGTAAGTCAACCAGAGGGGTTTGTTGATCCTGAACGCCCTAATCATGTCTATCGCTTGAAAAAGGCACTATATGGTATTAAACAAGCGCCCAGAGCATGGTATGATACACTGTCCAAATTTCTTCTAGCCAACCAATTCACCAAAGGGGTTGTCAATCCCACCTTGTTCACAAGAAAGTTGGGAGAGCATCATCTCCACGTTCAGATCTATGTGGATGATATTATCTTCGCTTCAGCCGATCGAATAGAATGTGATAGGTTCGCACAAGAAATGAGTACAGAGTTCCAAATGTCCATGATGGGGCAAATGTCGTTCTTCTTGGGGCTTCAGATTTCTGAAAACCCACATGGTATCTTCATCAATCAATCCAAGTATGCCATTGAAATACTATAGAAATTTGGATTCGAATCATGTGAATCTGTTGATACTCCAATGGTTGAGAGAACTAAGCTGGATGAGGATATTGAAGGAGCACTTGTCGACCAAACCAAATACCGAAGCATGATCGGATCTTTAATGTATCTCACAGCCAGCAGACCTAATCTCTTATTTGCTATCTGCATGTGTGCTCGTTATCAATCCAAACCTACTAAGAAGCACTTAGAAGCTGTCAAAAGAGTCTTCAGGTACCTTAAAGGAAAAATTCACATGGGCCTTTGGTATCCTAAAGACACTGCAATGGCTCTCACAGCCTACTCTGATGCTGATCATGCGGGTTGTCATGATACTCGACGAAGTACTTCTGGTGGTGCTCAGTTTCTAGGAGATAAGCTGGTTAGTTGGTCATCAAAGAAGCAAATGAGTACATCAATCTCCTCTACAGAAGCTGAATATATTGCCATGTCATCATGCTGTGTTCAAATTCTTTGGATGAGATCTCAGTTATCCGACTATGGCTTTAACTACAACAAAGTTCTGATGTACTGTGATAACAAGAGTGCCATTGCTCTTTGCTGCAACAACGTTCAACATTCAAGATTAAAGCACATTGATATTCGACATCATTTCATCAGAGAACAAGTGGAAAAAGGAATTGTGGCACTCTACTTTGTAAGGACGGAATTTCAGCTGGCTGATATCTTCACAAAGGCACTTCCAAGAGAACGGTTTCAATTCATTCTCCCACGTCTTGGAATGAAGAGCATCACTCCTGAGTTACTCAAAAGTCTTCAGGAAGATAATGAAGAGTAACTGATTCACTTCACATATCCTTTTATATAATATAAAACCCAGAAAAGAAAAATACAAAAATATAAAACCTATAAAAACCATAAAAATCTGAAAAACTCAAAAAGACAAAATATATGTTTTCTTACAATTATGGTTTGCTATTACTTCAGATAGCAACCCGGTTTTCAAAATCCGTGTAAAAACACGTTACCATGTTTTCACTGTGTGCGGATTATCCGAAAAGTTGTACGCTTCAGTGCAGCTTTTCTAGTAAAAGAAGAGAAGTCTTCTTTTCCCAAAATCTCTTCTAAAAATTCTTCAAAAGAGATTTTGTGGTGTACAAGGTGGCCATTGGTCTTAAATTTTCTCGTATACGTTACCACTCACATTAATGGCTACTAAACGTTAAAATGGAAAAACGGGTCATTAATTGAGGGGGAGCGTATGTGCTCAAAATTTCTGCACCTTTAAAAACTTTGTGCACCAGCCACAGTGAAAACTCAAAAAGTGTCTCATAATCAGTAAACATTTAAAATCTTGCCACATGTCTCTCCAAAGCTTTTTCGAAAATTATTTAAATCCATTGAGATCACAAAATCTCAAAAGATTTGAAATTTTATGATTGGGGGAGAGAATGTGATTTAAGTATAAAAACTGATTTAAAAGTGATGTTTTGGACTCATAAAGATGCTTTTGGACTTAAAAGAACGCTCTCTTATGTGCTAAAATTTTAAAGATTTTGGATTTTAATCAAAGCACATATTAAGGGGGAGCAAGTGATTAAATGTGATGTTTTTGGACTTATAAAGATGATTTGGACTCAAAAGATCGCTCCCTTATGTGCTCAAATTTTAAAAGATTTTGAAGTATGAACAAAGCACATATTGCGGGGGAGCAAGTGATTTAAAATGATGAATAAATGATCTCTTTTGCAAGCTCACCCGTATGTGCCAAAGTTTTTCAAAACTGATTCAATCAATGGGCACATATTGAGGGGGAGCAAGTGGCTTATAGTATTTCGCGGGTTTTTACAAATTCAAGTAAAAACCGTGAATTGCTTATGACTCAGTATTTTACTCCTGAATTGACGAAACATGAAAAGTCGTGAATCGAAAAGACTAGTCCTGGCCGGGTAATAATTTCAAGCTGGTCTAACCAGTGATGTAAACGTGTCTCGAAGAGGACTGGTCAAAGTAGATATTACCGTTTCGAGAAACTCTTCTTAGATATATACTTTGACGGGTCTATCTTCCTTTTTTTTAAGGAATGTCAACAAATTTAAGTTAGTTATTAGGACTAGTTATCACCTAAAAACTGATAATAGATCCCTTTAACTAAGCAACGTAAACGTGTCCCTCGGGTATATGTCTATTAAGAGCCGATCAATTCAAAATAAGTGCAACTCACCCCGACATGTGCAAATTTCTTTCTTCCTATAAGCACATGTCAAGGGGGAGCATTTGAAAAGTGATAAAACTCTCAAAGTGTTAACAAAAATGTGTTTCCTTATGATAAACACTTTGAGAGAATTTTCAATAATTTTGGTTATATGGCGAATGTGGAAAAATACCAAAAGACCGACCAATTTACTTTAAAAGCACGGAGTTATAAGGATGGTAAGGTTAGGTATATGTTCCCATGATCCACCAGAACCGGAAGGATCTTCCCAGGGACAATCCAATAGATAGATTAGAAGTCCTTAGGAATGATTGAAAAAAGGAGAAAAGTGAGAAAGGGAAAAGTGCCGACTGAGACTGAGCTAGGACTGGAACAAACCCAACAAGGCTCTAGTAAATGAAGTCTCGGTAAGCACTGAAGGGGTTGAAGAATTAAAAAGAAATGAAATGAGAAAGGGTGAAAAGAAATAGCCCTCCAATTATTCAACCTTAGGGCAGACACCGGGTTCAATTCATATACTACTGATTGTTGCTAAGGTAACATCGGTATTGAAGATTAAGACGTCATGGACCAAGTGACGCACTGCACTAAACCTTCCAGCCACTCAAGTTCTCTTAAAAGAGCTTGTTTCATTCTCACGGGAAACCGGTGTAAACTATCGATTTGTCTCTTAGAGCAAGTCGATATTGAAACAGGATACCCCTCCCTAGTCTCCGCATAGGATAACCAATGTGCACTTATCGAGTCTAGAGCCAAGAGATGCATCAAAAGATCTCATAGGTACACTTGATACTTATACACTGGTGGTTCAACATTGAGGGCACCAGGTGTATGATCGAGGCAGGATAAGCGGTGAAACTTTTACCACGAGGATCGTTGTCCCAACGAGGGTTGAAATTGATCTTGTCACTCGAGTCGTGAGTTATGTGAGATGAATGGGTTTAAAAGATGTGATTTGGTTTTAATTATACTACTAAACTTGTTTAAAAGCTTAAATGAAATAAAATGCGATAGCAAAAGAAATAAGTTGAATGATAAAGGAAAACATAAGGCTAAGTAATGCGTAAAAGAAATGAAATAAGTAAGAAATAAAGAAAATGTTTTTGGAGTTTTTATTTTAATGAACATAAAGAAAAGATTAAACTAAAGAACGGTTAAAGATTTAACGAACTAAAGACTTTAACTAATTAGAAAATAAAGTAAACTAAGTTTAAATGAAACGAAAAGGTTTAAAGAAATTTCGGCAGAGTTTCGCTTAGAAATAATCTAAACAAAACTTCACTCGAATAACGATGAAGTAATAAAAGCCTAGCTCGGCTTGTGAAATAAATGGAACTAATAAAGAACAAAAGACTTGACAACAAATTTAAAAACCAAACTCGCTAGGAAAAAGAAGATACTCGCTAAAAACCAACACCATACTCGCTGCCATCCAAAACCAAACTCGCTAGGTTAAAAAGGAAGATACTCGCTGACTAGGGACCAAACTCGCTATATAAAAAAATAAAATAAAATAACCAAACTCGCTAAGTACTAAATGATACTCGCTAGTAATATTAGCCAAGTGTGAAACTCGCTAACCAATTTGCATACTCGCTATTTTTATTCAATACTCGCTAACAAAAACTGAAACTCACTACTTATAGAAAACAAATAAAACTCGCTAAAGACCAAAATGCATACTCGCTAGGAATTTTAACCCATACTCGCTAGACACTTAACCAAACTCGCTAGAACTTAATTTTTTTTTACCCAAACTTGCTTAACCCTAATTCTAATACTCGCTATTATGTGTTTTTAAGAACTTGAAATATTTTAACGTAAAAACTAGATTGAAATTTAATAGAAGATTTTGTAAAACTAATTAATAAGTAAACTTAAAACTCCAAATAAGCTTTAAAAAGCTAACGACTCAAATATAAGCCCATAATGATTTCTAGGGCTTGTAACTCAAAAGCTTTATTTTTAACGTGTAAGAAAGATTAAAAAGCAAAGAAGACTCATGGAAAACTAATTATTAAGCTAGATAAAAACTTTTAAATAAGCCTTTACAAGCTAACAAAATCCAAATAAGCTTAAGTCATCATCAAAAGAGGCACGAAAATTTCTTTTCATGCAAAGGTGGTACAAGACTTATGTAAGCTTATATTGGATCAAGATAGAAGTAAATAAGCTTGAATAAATGTAGAGATGTAAAAGAAGGATGAAATAGAGATAGGAAATAGCAAGAAATGATAAGAATTGAATAAAAACTAGCATTATAAAATCTTCACTACAACTTGAAATAAACTAAAATATACTCAAGACTAAATGAGGGCTATGGAAGGTATTTAAGAAGCCAAAGAGGCTTGCCTTTTTACAAAGTTTGCACCTAAGCCCCTTAGTTTTTTACATTTCGTGCATACAAAGCGTAAACTAAAGAATACAAAGCTATTAAACTTTCTAAAAATGTAACTTAAGTCCTTGTAACTTGAGGTGATGTGTTGACGAGCTTTCCAAAGGTCTTCAAAAGCTTAAAAGTGATCACTTGCTCGGAATTTTAGAAAGTTTAACTTCATAATCATCTTTGAGCTTTGATTAAGCGTCTCTTTTATTTTCTTGACCTTTGAGAAATAATTTGTCTTCACGGGCTTTTCTTAAGTAGATTTGATCTTTTACTTCATTTTCAAACTCTTTTCCATATCTCGTGCTCGTTTTAGGCTGTTAGGTTGCTTTTCATGTTGTTTTTGCAATATCCTTACCTGCACAGTCATAAACACAAAAACGCGATATCTTTGGTTTTGAACGTTAGTTTTTGGTCTATAATAGTCTAATAATGGTGAATAAAAGGTATGTGAATAAGCACATACCAGTGTACTATTTCGAGTCCTACGCAGATCTTAGCAATCTGCCAAGAACACTTATGAGGGAATGTACATAAGTATTTCCCAATGATTGAGTGGAAACTCCTGCCAGGGTCAACATAAAACAGCCCTGACAGCAGGTCACTTCGGTAATCTCTTGTAGGTTACGCTTAGTGTGTTCGGTGGTGTTCCAAAAGGTCTACAGTCGTGGGGTGATCTCCAGCGTCTCACCTAATCGTTGGTGTACTTCGGTATGTCAGTGAAAGCCCTTTCGAGGGCATCTGATTGGGAACGGCCTTGGTAAGGATTAGAGAAAGTCTTCACACTATGCTGTTGACGATCTCGAAGTCCAAACTTGTAAGTGCCGGTATGTTTATTACTAACCATGTTTTATGCAGCTCAACATACCTTACTTACTGTGATCACCACCATCACTCAAGTTCTACATGCTCATACCAACATCTACAAGGAGTCGTCAGAGCTGTTTAACCATGAAGATCTACTCAACAAAGATGTATGAGCATGTTGGAAAGGCGTATTCTCTCCAAAGACAAAGAAGTTGACGATTGAGGCCGATTGCTGAAAAGATGCAGATTCATCATCACATGCTTACACTTCAACATCATAATTCAATATATCATGATCAAAGAATGGGCTTAGACTATGCTTCCTCAACTCTGATGCAGAAGATCATGATCCAGAAAAGTGTAAGCATGACATCACAAAGATAATCACTACATCACAAAGAGACACATATACTCAAAGATGACGTGAAGCTAATTATATGGATGAAGAGCAATGAACAAAAGTCAAAAGATCATCATATACATCAAGGAAGTCATCTTGAGTCGATCATCAATGAAGAATCAACAACTACGAGCTACAAAAGAATCTACAAAGATCTCAATGCAAGAATTCAAGAATACAGAACTAAAGGGTGACCTCTCTTTGGGGAGATTGTTAGGAATACGATTTTTGTATAAGAAAGATTCGGTCACCCTAGATATGATTAAGCATTGTTTAGCTCGTAGTAGTTACATTAGTTAGTAATATGTAGTTTAGAATTAGATTAGTCCGCGGAAGAAGGACGGGTCTTTACCCACTGTATACCTGATCCGCACCCCAAGTGGCACGCCCTAGTGGCAAAACCCATGTATATAAACCCCTCTCCATCCTTGGAGAGGGTAAGCCTTCTCTCATAATCTCATTTTCTTTTTTTTGGTTTTCTCTCAAGGCTTCATCTCTTTCTCTCTCTAACTTTCTCTCTCTAGAATTTCTTTCTTAATGGCAAGAGAAATTGAATATCGATGGAGGTGCATTGCCGATGTGGAAAACAGGGCAGGGATTCTCTACAATGACACTGTAGACCAATTGAAAGGGATGTAGCGCAGCTTGGTAGCGCCTTTGTTTTGGGTCAAAAATATCACGGGTTCTTACCTTCAACGAGCCAACCACAAGTATATTTGTGTTTGTGATGTTAACTAGTATCCTACAATAACTATCAGATTCACTTGATAGTTATGAAGTGACATTCTCTCTGATCGTTATCAAAGACTTGATGCTCACTGACCTTCAGAAGGTAAATTAGTCTATATTATTTTTAAATACTTGTCAGAGACAATTGGGAAGGTTTTTTCGACCCAACAATCTCCCCCATTTAAATATACAAATAGACAAATTATCAGTAGTAAGTGAGCATAACAGCTTCTTCTTACTTACTGATTTTTCTTCAGAAACTATAAATGATATTACAATATAGAGTTGATATTTCTGATGTTGCAACAAGGAAAAATAACAATTTAGTTATTTTCTAAGTCCTCATTGTTGATGAATATCTCATAGTCCCTTATATTTTGATCTTTCTTTTTCAAAGGTCGTGGGTCAATTGTGGTTCAACACTTTAATAATATTAGGCTATTCTGAGTAAATCAGAGACTGTAGGGTCAACATTACCTACCTATCAGTCTCCTGCCGTTTAAGTATGGGAATAGCCTAAAATAAATAGTTGTAAGTGAGCATGTGATGACATTAAATAAGTACATATTATTGGTATCATTTATCCTATATTATTTACTTGTTTTATATTAATTTATAAGAGAAATGATACTTAATCGCTTACTTTTGTAATTCTCAGTTATAAACAAGCGATTGCTGAAAGTTAGCAATTTTAGACGAAAATTGGAGCAAAATGGATCAAGTTGGAAAGTTCTACGGAACTGAAGGAAGATACGTCGTATCATTCTAGACAGATACGCCGTACTGCAATACTTACACGAATATGAAGACTATTGCCTGACTTTGAAGCATACGCCGCATGGATTCATCCCATGCGTCGTATATGAAACCTTGTTCAACGAAGAAGATCTGAATTGTTTACTCCAGATACGCCGTATTACGTTCCAAACATACGGCGTATCAATCTCAAGACTTCACCAAAGATAATCCAAGACACAGAAGAACATGCGCCATATATGAGATTGAAGATATGCTGCATCTAAAGGCGATGTATGAATATTCGTGAATATTATAATCTTGGACCTCACGCAAAGTTAACGAGATAAGCCGCATCAACTAAGTTGATATGCTGTTGATGCGAGTTTTGCAAATTACAAAAGTTTTACCTCTCAAGGGATCTTGAGAGATTTTGCAATCCTCCAGGCAGTGTACCTGACCGATGTAGTATAGTGAGTGGTAGGTACCGGGGGATTGATCGTTCTCTAGGAGAATAGTGTCGTTAGGATTGAAGTGTAGGTCAACTAGGTCTAAAGGTGAGGGATGATTCTTTTTGTATTTTTTATGTTTAATGAAAGCAAGTAAAATCCTGGATATTGGAAGAGTAGGCGGAATTAGCTGCTAGTCAACTAACCCAAAACTACAAATTAAACTAAAAAACAATAAAATAAATAACAAGAAAAGTAAATGTGGTGAACTCCTTATGTGAGACAAGTGTGTTTACTTATATTTCACTACTCCCTGGTTATCTTTTATTGGTTTGTTGAGTGTCACAATTGTTTAGTTGAAGGATTGTATTCCTTAATATCATTCCTGGGGGCGTGTACGTCTTTCCCCAACCCTATGAATATCTATCTCCTCATATAGTGACACGTTTAGTATCCCTTCATAGATTCACCGACATCTACTCATGCATTAAATACAATCAATAAAACCGTAGTACACATCCGATTACATTTCTTAAGACATTCAAGCTAATTATCGTATAGGAGATTTAGCCAGTTTTCTTAAGCCTAACGCGAGTCAATCAACCAAGCAATAAACAACAAACCAACAATCAATAATTAGGTTTCATTAGATCTAAGCAAACACAAATAAACTTAAGCTAGCATGTTAATGTAAAAAAAAAAAGAACAATTAATCAAACAACACATAGACATATTGAATGATTAAAGGAAGAACTTATCTTTAATTAAACATGGAAGAAAAGAGGGTTTGAAACCCTAAAATTACTACAAAAGTCAGACTAGGGTTATCTCCCAAGTTGCACACAAAGTTCCACCACCCAATGAATGAAAGATCCTAAAATATATATAGAATTACAAATCTGACGGCGTCAGGTTATAACTTCTGACGCCGTCAGAATGCCGTGTCTTAGGTTTTCATATCGCCCAAGACATCTCTGATGCTGTCCCGTGTAAATACCACTGGGCCGTCTCGTGTTGTTGCAAAGCCTGACGGCCTCAATATTTTTGTACTTGATGCCCTCAGGTATTAACTTCAAAAATTCTTCTGGGGCATCTAGTGTAAAAATCCACCTCTTCTCAGCATAAGGTGACGATGTCAGCATCCAAAGCCTGACGCCGTCAGGTGTAAAAGCTTGACTTTTCTTGGTTTTCTTATTTTCTTCATTCTTGAGCATAAAAACGTCCAAAAGCTCCAAAATGCTCCATATTCCAGAAATCACGTCCCAAGTACCTAAAATGAGAAAAGGAACGATTTGAGGCAATATTTCATCATAAAATCACGAGTTAGGGCTTAAATGACCCCCTAAAATGCATCAAATAAATCCTTATCAAATACCCGTACACTTGGGATTTGCTTGTCCTCAAGCAAATGAGCTTTTATACCAATCAAAATACAAGTTAGGGGTCATTTAACATTAATATAAAAGTAATTACAACAAATGATCATTCTACCCTAGTCAAATAAGCACGGAAATTGTACACTAGCACCTCACAATAAGTGTTTGGATACTCTCATCTCTCGGGTGATATAAATGTATATATCACAAATGGAAACTGAAATATCTCTCACTACCTGTCATAGCACATAGATTACCATAGGCTTGGGAAAGGATCAAAACCTCCACCATTATGGTGTAAGCACCTAGGATAAACTATCAAAGAGGTCTTTTTAAAGGGTTATAACGTTAGGTGTAGGGGTATGGAAAACACGGTTTGTTGGATAAAGGGATATTTTACTGGTGGCAAGTCAATTGTGTAAGATGTTCACTAAGTCAAAAACATGATTGTCTTGGTAGTTTAGGGGCGTTGGTTTAGAGAGAGAAGTAGGGAGAGTGGGAGCCTTTAGAGAGAGAAAGAAAAAAAGTAAATATTAGATTGCTTGAAAGGTCCAACCCTCTCCCTTGGGTGGGAGAGGGTATTTATACTTACAAGAGTAGTGCCCCATGAAACGGGCTGTAGAATGAGCTGACAGTGGGTAAAGACCCGACTCACTCCATGAATACTATTTACATATTAACTAGCTATTAAACTACTAACTAACGTGATAAATACTAAGAGCCACATAATGCTAAACTATACTCGGGGTGACCGAGTCTTTCATATGAATAATCGTATTCCTAACAATCTCCCCTAAGGGAGGTCACCCCAGAATTTACACATTGAATTCTAGCATTCTAATTCAGATGATATCTTTGTAGCTCGTAGTCTTTGATTCTTCATTGTGGTAAGCTTTGTGGTTTCAGCAGTGGACTTGAGATGAATTGTTAAAAATGTTGGATGATCATTGACATGACTTCGTGTTTGTCATTCAGATGAATATTTTCATGTCATCTTTGTGTAGTAGCGTCTCCATGTGATGTGGACAATTTTGTGTTGGCATGCTCACACTTTTCAGGATCATGATCTTCAACATCAGAGTTGTGGAAGCATCGTAGAGGCCCATTAAGTTATCATGATTTCATAGGATGTGATGCCGAAATGTGAGCATGAGGTGATGGATCTGCATCTTTTCTGCAATCAGCTACACTCGCCAAATATTTCTGCATAAGACATTTAGCAATAAAACGTCCGGTACTTATAGGTTCGGACTTAGAGATTGTTAACAGCATAGTGTGAAAACTTTCTCTAAACCTTACAATGGCCGTTCCTAAATCGGATACCCTCGAAAGGGCTTACAAGATCTCCTGAAATAGATCAACGATTAGGTGAGTCGCTGGAAATCACTCCACGACTGTAGTCCATTTTGAAACCGCCATGATCACTAAGCGTAATCTACAAGGAATTACCGAAGTGACCTGCTTTCAGGGCTGTTGATGTTGACCCTGGCAGGAATTTCCACTCAATCATTGGGAATTACATACGTATATTCCCTCATAAGTGTTCTTGGCAGATTGCTAAGATCTGCGTAGGACTCATAGATTTACCACTGGTGTCCTTAATGTTGAACAATCAGGGTAGAAGTAGCACGTGTTCCTATGAGATCTTTTGATGTATCTCGTGGCTCTAGACTCGATAAGTGCATTATTTGGTTGACGAAGACTGGAGCAGTGTCTCCTGTTTCAATATCAACATAGCTCGTAATGAGCGGTCGATAGATTATGCAGGGTTCCCCGTGAGAATGAAACAAGCTCTTTTGAGAGAACTTGAGTGGTTAGAAGGTTTAGTGCAGTGCGTCACTGGGTCCATGACGTCTTTTGTTAGGATCGAGTTTTATGGTAATTATGTGATTCGGGAGGTCGGGTATGATGGAAGAAGATGACTTCCATGGTTAGAGATAGAGAGTAGAGAGAGAAGGGAAACTAGGTGTTTTATTAATAAGAAAGATGAAAGGGAAAATACACACACAAGTCTCACCCTTCTAGTGAAGTCTAGGAGGGCTTATATAGCCTAACACAATCATACTATTGGAATATTACATAACTAGTCCTTGTGTTTTGGCTAAATAGGATGACTAATGTAATCCCGTAAATGTCGTTCCATTTACGTGTAAGGATGATTCCTAACAATCTTCCCCCAATGCGGTGACATAAGGGATTACTTACAACATTTCCTACAAGTACAAATACAAATAAAGAAAGGTCTTCATCGGCTCTTCAAGTGCTGAGGATGACTACAGTTGACGTTCTTTGTCTTCATCTTGTACCTCGGCTTGAGAACTTTTTCTTCACTTGTAGGCAAATGATGTAATATGCATGAACTGAATTAACTTCTCCCTAATTCATGTTGCATGTCTTTAGCGGCTTCTTCGTAAACTTCTTTTTGGCGAAGTTTCTGAATCAGCTTCCCCCCAAACTGACAAACCTCTTCAGCAGATTCGAAACTTTGATGTAGTTAACATGTCTTCTAACTTTTGAAGTTTTGAGTACGCAGCGGAATTTTTAGATGACACCGTAAACCACACCAAGAAAATCTGACAAGTCACTAATCACTATGCTCAATACGGAAACTCCGTTCGGGGGTAACATGCAAGAAATCAGCAAGATCTTCTCACATATGTAGATGCTTCACACCAAACAAACTACGAAAGATGAAATAATACTTCTTCCCCCTGATTGTTGCGGTCTATCGGAATAATAATCACCTGTGTATATACGAATACTCGATAATATGACTGTGTATGAAGCATCATAATGCGGTTAAAACATCATATGTAGGTAACTTCACACAAAACAACCCGTGAAAGTTGAGACGATTACACCAAAGTAAGATGTTTGAACCACTGACCGTCTCATTTCTTCCCCCTGATTGCAAAAAATCATGAAAGAAGAGTGTTTTCGCAAAGAAATCAAGAAAAGTTAAAGAACACCCACTCTATCTTCCCCCACGATGCCTTCTTTGGAATTGGAAGTATACACACTATGTTAACGATGAAAAATCGGAGGCAGCATAACCCCATATGTCCAATTAACCAAACAGGTGTGAAGTACCATAAATAGCCCGTGCGAATCAACTACTGATAAACATCTCCACTCTTTTATACTCCTCTTAGCTTAACTCTTTTCCGACCCCATTATCATTCTGACGGCTTTTTGCAGTGACTACTGATCGAGAAAACTCATTATGACGAACTTGAGACTGAAGTAAAATAACCCAAACTAGTGACTTAAAATTGCACTAATTGTTAGGATCGTGTATTTATGGAGATGTTGTGATTCGGGAGGTCGGGTTTGATGGAAGAAGATGACTTCCATGGTTAGAGAGAGAGAGTAGAGAGAGAAGGGAAACTAGGTATTTTATTAATAAGAAAGATGAAAGGGAAAATACAAACACAAGTCTCACCCTCCTAGTGAAGTCTAGGAGGGCTTATATAGCCTAACACAATCATACTATTGGAATATTACATAACTAGTCCTTGTGTTTTGGCTAAATAGGATAACTAATGTAATCCCATAAATGCCGTTCCATTTACGTGTTAGGATGATTCCTAACATCTTTTCTTCAATACCGGTGTCGCCTTAGCAACAACTAGTAGCATATGAATTGAACCCGGTTTCTGCCCTAAGGTTGGATAATGGGAGGGCTATTTCTTTTCACCCTTTCTCATTTCGTTTCTTTTTAATTCTTCAACTCCTTCTTTCTCCTTTCTCATTTATCTCCTTTTTTTCATAATCATGCCTAAGGACTTTCTAATACTATCTATTTGGTATTGTCCTTGGGTAGATCCCTCCAGCTCTGGCGGATCATAGGACGGTTTTCCTAACCTTAGCCACCTTATAACTTCATGACTATCCTATGTTGCCATCAACCAAACCTTTGAAAATTCTCTCAAAGTGTTTATGATTAATAAACACATTTTGCTAACACTTTGAGAGTTTTATGATTTTCAAATGCTCCCCCTTAACATGTGCTCATAGATTTTTGATAAAAATTTGCACATGTCGGGGTGAGTTGCACTTTTTGAATTGATCCACTCTTAATAGACATATACCCGGGGACACGTTTACGTTGCTTAGTTAAAGGGATCCATTATCAGCTTTTAGGTGATAACTAGCCCTAATAACTAACTTGAAGTTGTTAACATTCCTTAATAAGGAAGTTAGACCCGTCAAAGTATACATTTAAGAAGAGCTTCTCGAAACGGTACTTTCTACTTGGATAAATCCTTTCGAATACAAACATTTATGTTTCGTCAATTCATGGGTTAAGCCTGAGCCACGCTCAAATGAGATGCCAAAATCCTTTTTTTCACCACTTAGCCATTTGCTCCCCCTCAATATGTGCATTGGTGTATCAAAGAGTTTAGCATATATGGGAGAGCTTACATTAGATCCAAAACATCACATTTTAATCAGATTTCATATTTAAATCACATTTTCTCCCCCGATCAAAAATTTCAAACCATTTGAGATTTTTGATCCCAAGTGATTTAAATAAGTTCAAAGAATTTTGGGAAAAAAATGTGGTCAGATTTAAGATAAGCTGATTATGAGACGATACATTGCTCCCCCTTAATCATGGAGGGAGTTTGTTATGTGTCAGATATGATGAGTTTTGAAATGATTTAGAGTTTAACGAGAAACTTATGAAAAAATTCATATGCTGACACATAACATAATACTCACATTTTATTCATTGCTGATTATGTACACAAAAACTTGTTATGGTGATATTTTAAGATTTTAAAATCACTCTCCCCCTTAATCAATGACCCATTTATAATTTTTTGAAAAAGAAATCATTGTCATTGATTGAGTGATTCTAAAAAATGATTCAAGTCTGATTGATTTTCAAAATTTCATGGTACCACCAAGTTTTTCACAAATATTTCCTTGAAAAATCATAGAAGGGAAAATCTTTGCGATGGAAAGAAGACTTCTCTTCTTTATTAAGAAATAATGCACTGAAGCGTAGATTATTTCGAAGGAACACGGATATAAAGTAATCCGTGCCCGGGTGAACTTCACCCAGTAAGAGGAACAACCGTCTTTTTGGCGACGTGTTTTCCTCATCAAGAGGTGCGGGTTGCTATATGTAGTAATAGCAAGCCATGATGACATGTTTTAACCATTTATTATAACTTCTGCTCGAGCTTCATTTAAGATTCCGTGCCATTGTTGAATGACATTTCTAGAACCTTAAATGTTATCGATAAACAGAAGACATGCCTAGGAAATGACTATTTTTGGTATTTTATAGGTTTTCTAGGTTTTATTTTTTATTTTTTATTTTTTTTTGGTTTAGAATATATGTACAAGGATATCTGAAGCAAATCCGTGACTCCTCATTCTCTTCCTGAAGACTTTTGAGCGATTCTGGTGTGATACTCTTCATTCCAAGACGCGGGAGAATGAATTGAACCGGTTCTCTCGGTAGTGCTTTGTGAAGATGTCAGCCAACTGAAACTCTGTCCTCACGAAGTAAAGTTCCACAATCCCCTTTTCAACTTGTTCCCTGATGAAGTGATGCCGAATATCAACGTGCTTCGATCTGGAGTGCTGAATATTGTTGCAGCAAAGAGCTATGGCACTTTTGTTGTCACAGTACATCGGAATCTTGTTGTAAACGAAGCCATAGTCTGATAATTGATATTTCATCCATAGAATTTGAGCACAGCAGGAAGACATGGCAATGTATTCAGCCTCTGTGGAGGATATTGAAGTACTCATTTGTCTCTTTGATGACCAGCTTACAAGCTTATCTCCCAGAAATTGAGCAGCCCCTGAAGTACTTCAACGAGTGTCTTGACACCCTGCATGATCTGGGTCAGAGTAGGCCGTGAGGGCCATAGCGGTGTCTTTAGGATACCAGAGACCCATGTGAATAGTCCCTTGAAGATACCTGAAGACTCTCTTGATAGCTTCCAAATGCTTTTTGGTGGGCTTAGATTGATATCGTGCACACATGCACACCGCGAATAGAAGATCTGGCCTACTAGCAGTGAGGTACATTAGGGATCCAATCATGCTGTGGTACTTAGTTTGGTCGACTGGGATCCCTTCTGTATCCTCATCTAATTTGGATCTTTCAACCATGGGTGTATCAACAGGGTCACATGATTCAAATCCAAACTTCTTCAAAATCTCATTAGCATATTTGGATTGATTAATGAATATGCCATTAGGATTTTGTGAGATTTGCAACCCCAGAAAAAATGACATTTGTCCCATCATTGACATTTGGAATTTAGAGTTCATCTCTTTGGCAAATCTATCACAGCCATTAGGATCAGAAGAGGCAAAGATGATGTCATCCACATAGATTTGAACATGAAGAAAATGTTTGCCTGATTTTTTGGTGAAAAGTGTGGGATCAACAACACCCTTGGCGAACCTATTTGTGAGAAGAAATTTGGACAATGTGCCATACCACGCCCTAGGAGCCTGCTTTAGACCATAAAGAGCCTTCTTCAAGCGATAGACGTGATTTGGACGTTCAGGGTCAACGAATCCTTCAGGCTGGCTCACATAGACCACCTCTTTCAAGTTACCATTTAGGAATGCCGTTTTAACATCCATTTGATATACAAGCATATTCTGACTAGCTGCATTAGCAAGAAAAATTCTTATGGCTTCAATTCTAGCGACTGGTGCGAAGGATTCTTCAAAGTCTATGCCTTCTTCTTGACGGTATCCTTTTGCTACAATATGAGCCTTGTTTTTGAGTACCTCACCATGCTCATCAAGCTTTACCTTGAATATCCACTTGAGAGCGATAATCATAGCACAGTCAGGAGGAGGCACTAACTCCCACACATCGAGTCGGTCAAACTCATGAATTTCTTCTTGCATTGCTGTAAACCAAGAGCTTTTAGTCAATGCGTCTTTGAAGTCCTTAGGTTCGATTTTAGATAGAACAGAGTTAATGAAGCACCACAAGGCATCAGTGGCAAGTTGTTTGCGTGTGGATACCGGTCTAGAGGGGTTTCCAATGATGTTGTCAATTGGGTGATCATTTGTCCATTTCCTGAGATGCTCGTGATGTTGTCGGTAAGATATTGATGATACAATTTGTTATTCCCCTGATGAAGTTGTACCGTTTGTGGGATCGGGGGCAAATATATTCACAAATGGCTCATCATTAGTAGACAAAAACGGATTCTCTTCAGTGGAATTATTCACTGCACCTCCTTGACGTACAGAGGAAGATTGAAGATTAGATGATGTTTGCGATGTGATGACTGATGGTGCATCTTGACTGAGTGCTACAGACATAGACGGGCCATTTGAGTCATGTGGAATTGGAGCTTCGACAACTTGAGGTAAAGGTGGGTTGTCGTTACTTGGATTGATAATTGGAGGCTCAAAATATTCATCAAACATTGGGTCAAACAATCTCTTCAATTCATGGGTGGTACATAAGGTGATGCAGGAGTGGGATGCAGTACTAATCCTGAACTGATTGGTCCAGGAGACAAAAGGTTTGGTGCGGGTCCAGAACTGGTGTGCCCTGGAACCTGTTGCTCAGTCAGCTCATCAAATGTAACGTGAATGGTTTCCATGATTTGTCGAGTTCTCTTGTTGTAGATTCGGTATCCCTTACGATCTGGTGCATACCCAACAAAGACTCCAATATCGGCCTTAGCTTTAAGTTTACCCAAGTCCTTACTATCATTGGTTGGGTAACAAAGGGTACCGAACACGCGTAGGAAGGAGAGATCTGGCTTTCTTTGATGCACTAGTTCATAAGGAGTTTTGTTATGAAGAGGGTGTATCAATGATCGGTTTTGAGTGTAGCAAGCAGTTGCAATTGCTTTCGCCCATAGAAACATTGGAGTTTTAGAAAATATCAGCATGGTTCGAGCTGCTTCAACAAGGGTACGGTTTCGTCTTTCAACGACTCAATTTTGCTGAGGTGTGCGTGGAACACTCCTTTGATGACTAATCCCAATGCTTTCATAAAACTGAGTAAGTTGTTGATTGACAAATTCAGTTCCATTGTCTGTCCGGATGATTCTGACGGTTTTGTTTGGTCTGACTTGCAGCTGCTTGATGATTTTAATGATGATCTATGGAGTTTCATCCTTTGATCTCAAAAACTTCACCCACGTAAACCTGGAGAAATCATCTACAATAACTAGAACATATCTCTTTCCATTGATACTTTGAACTCTCATTGGACCACACAGATCCATGTGAAGGGTATGAAGGACTTCAGTAATGGTGTTGGCAGTTTTGGGTTTGTGAGTGTGTTTCTTGCTTTTTCCTAATTGGCATGCCGAACAAAGATGATCTTTTTCATATTTCAACCTGGGCATACCACGAACAAGATCTTTGCGTGTAAGTTCATTAATGGTGCCAAAGTTCAAGTGATTCAACCGGCGATGCCATAGCCATGATTTGTTCTTGGATGCCTTAGAGAGAAGCAAATGGGAGAGGATCTCATCATGTCTTCAATAGAGATGGTGTATGGATTCGTGCTACGACTGCCCTTGAGTAGATCAACCCCATCTAATTCTCTAACAAAGCACGTGTGTTTTCTGAATGCCACTTCGAGATCGGAATCACAGAAATGACCAACAGAGAAAAGATTGTACCCGAGACCCTCTACATAATACACTCTAGAGATAACGCTGTTACCAAACACATAGTCTCCATAACCCATGATAGCCCCAAAATGGTCATTCCCGAATTTAACTATCCCGATAAACTTATTCATGAAATTTTTGAGCCGTGTGCGATCCCCGGTCATATGTTTTGAGTAGCCTGAGTCTAAATACCAAAGGATGATTTGTACGACATGTATTTGAAAACAGACAAGGATGGATAACTGAAAAACGTGGATCCCCAAATGCTATTGGGTTCCATTTGGTTAGCACACATATAAACAGGATTACTAGAATTCACTGCAGACATGGTTGACTTAGTGGAGACTTCACAAATGGACGCAGTAGCCCTTGTATCATGACAAATAGTTTCTATGGGAAAGATTCTACCAGTCGGTTTCCCTTCCTTATCAATCTTATGCCTAGGATGGATCATTTTAGTTAATGGGCACTTGTTTCCTAAGGTGAATTTTCATCCAGTGGGTCTCCATTGATATCCTACATTGGTGAATGTCTTTCCGATTTCTTTCCAAACATGTTTTTTCATTTTAGATTTCCAAACCTGCTTAGAACGTGACCGATTAATAGACCTCACATATGATAAAACACAGACATCATGATTACTGGAAATTAAGCAGTTATTACATGTCTTACAAGTTACATCAGAATTTGAATTAATTACAACACGCTTAACGCTAATACTAGAATCAACACGATTCGTTTCATACAAACTGGTGTTATTGTTCCTATGGTGGTCTTCTACTTTCATTCCATGAGCACTCTTAGCCGGCGAAGTCCTATTGTTCCTTGTATTGCGACTAGGCTTTGACCCGCTAGCTTAGTGTCACTGTTTACTCCTGTAAAAGCAATGATGGGAACATTAGTTTGTTTAACTGCTATATGTTTATCAGCTGATGATGTGCTAGGTTCAGATGTCTTTAATGGCACATCAAAGGTAACATGCTTGTTCTTACTTAACAGTGGAGGTGCAATGGGCCTATTGTGCTTGAAGTCCTCCTTTGGACATGTTCCAATAGCATATTCTAAAAGCTCCTGGGATCTTTTAGTGAGAAAGCAAGAATCTAGAGTGGTACTATCCTGTGGTTTCACCGTCCTATCCTCTTTTACAGTCTCGCGAAGCATGTCTAGACTATCCTTAAGATATGATAGATACGCATAGTGAGCACACCTATTATTCCTAAGGGGAAGAGAGATATTAATAGCATCAACATCATATTTTCTAACAGTAGAAGCCATTGGAACATTCATATCATCAGTAGTGACTAACGTTTTTCTTTTCACCTTCGTCTTTAGATTTTCAATTTCATTTAGCAAAGAAGTTATTTTATCATTGGTTTTCTCACGAGTTACTTTGATTGAACTGTATAGCTCTTTGTATCGCTGTTTGGTATTGGAATTTTCAGCTTGATACCACTCTATATCACAAAGTAATTTATTAATGGTATCTTGATAATGAAAATTCTGAAAATCTACCGACGAAGATTTATTGGTGTCAGTCACCACATGCTTTGTTGACTTCAATTGGGCAATTTGATCCCTCAGTTTCTGAATCGTGTTAGTGTGAGCTTGAATTTTTTCATCACGTTTGGCTAACTCAAACTATGCGTCAAATTCAGGAGCATCCGAAGATGTCTTGTTTCTTGAGGTTTTAACTCGTTCTTCTAAATGTTTATATTTTAATTGCAAGTTAAGATTATCAACTTCTAATTTTGACAAATACCTGACCATGTTATCATGGTCATCGCTTTGAATTTTTTCACGCAATTTTAAATTCTCCCCCTAAATCTCAACAACACGATTCTGGAAAACATTCAATGCAATGGACATTTCATGAAATTGGCAAACAGATAAAGCATATTCAGTAGCAGTATAAAACACATCCTGTGCAACACAACTAGCAATCAAATTCTCATTCATGATGCGAATATTTTTCCTCTCAATTTCACTATGTTTAAGATCTAAAGCCAGTTGTGTTCCCTCGCTTTCCACACTTTTGTATACTTCTTTCATATCAGCCACATCTTTGTTTAAGGTTTCCTTAAGTCCCTCAAAATGTTCTTTTACAAGCTTAAAGAATGGTATGACTTCAGTTTGATAGCATCGTTTAGTTTGTTCAAAGCTCCGTTCCCCTTCCGTAATACCCGTTGGCGTAATCCTCTTTTTACATGTTTTATCAAAATCAGTAAATAATTGACCAAGAACTTAAAGAGCAATTAGAGTATTATTTTACCTGGGGAGAGTGGATGGAACCAGACGCATGGGTGTGTTGTTAGGGTATAACGTTAGGTCAGCAATCCTAGACATGGTACGGGTGTTGCCCATAATCCTTTCGGCTTGCATTTTTTCTAGGTCATGGTTCTAGAACACATGCTCTGGAGCTATCCTCTTTTGTGGGACAAAGATTGCTATTCTGTTATCTTCAGAGTAATCATATTGGTATAGAATTTTATTATTAATGCACTTGGGATCCTTTAATTTTTCAGCCAACTTAAGTCTAGTTTCCTTTTCAATCTCATTTGACTCATCAAACGATATCACTACAAGGGGGGGGGGGGGCATGACCAGGCTCAAGCATAATATTAGCATCATACAAAGCTGGTTGGACACTTTTGACACTCCTAAGGAAGTTAGATTTAGGCTTACCTACATCCTTTTCACTATGTTCATCACACAATTTTTATGACTGTGGATCATTTGAGCAGTTTGAATCGTTTGGCCTTACGTGTACAGCTTGTTTTCAAGTTTATTTTTTAACGTTTTAAGCCTGGAAAAATCATCTAAGAGCTTAGTCTCCTTTTCTTGGAAATCACTTTTCAAAACTTTTACACTTTCTTAAATCTCCTGTTTCTGTTTGACAGATTGATCAAGTTGTCTTTTTAAGGATTCCAATTCCCTTTTTAATGTTTCTTCCTTTTTATTACGTTCAGATATGAGTACACGCATTTGCAAATCCATTTTCTGCTCACGTTCAGTTAGCTCAAACTTAGCACGTTGTTCATATAAGGCAACCTGATCCTTAAGGATATTAATTCTAGTGGTCAAGATGTCATCAGGAACATGCTCAGTGTGCTTATACAACTCACAGTCATTAATCATACCAAGAGGTGCACTACTTGATACATCTGATGACCCGTTTTTATTCACATACTGTTCATATGGGATAACATTACTATTTCCGATATTAACGGTATCAGTACCAACGGAGTTAGGCGGTTGTATTTCATAGTGAACCTTTTGGTCATCACACAGGTTATACATGTTATGTGGTATGGGTACCTCAGAGATGGTAGGTGCATTGGAGGAGCTGGATGGTTGTGATGAAGGAGCTGCAGCAGACAGATTTGCCATGAAGATGGTTTGTGCTGTAGGCTCATCATCAACATCTGAGTCGAAAGCATCACAGCCATCAGCTTGGAAAATGTTGGGATCATTAAGGGCCAAGTCTTGCACAGGTTGGTTATCCACATCTGCATCAAATGTGTTCCCGTCATTTCCTTCCAGAAACAGTAATTCCTCTTCATCCAATGCTGCTCCATTCTCTTGGGCTTGCATCAATAGCATCTTGTCCCTGAAGTACTTTGAGTTTTGGGGTCGCTTAGGTTGATTGCAGTTCCTAGAAATGTGTCCCAATCCACCACAGTTATAGCATTTAGGTCGCCTGGCTTGCCCCTGAAGTGCATTTCCTACTCTGTTCTGCACATTTCCTCGAATACCATTCCTTTGATTCACATTTTGTCTTCCTTGAACATTTTGCACCACAACCCTTCCATCTTCCACAATGGCTTGATTACATGGATTAGAGGAAGTCCGAAGTTGGTTGTTGGTTTGAGGAAGAGTTGCTCTGAATTGCTGGGCAAGTAAGGACACTTGGTTGGTGAGGTTATCAATCATCATATCTGTATGAGAGTATCCTGAATCCAGATGGGTGTTTACTGCAGATGGTGTGAGTCCAGATGTTTGACCAATTGATGTCAAAGTAATTGGTGAAGTAGGATTGTAAAGAGCTTGATCATTGGAGGGTTGATGAAGATGTTGAACATTTGAGACAAAAGCAAGTGGCGCGTTTAAATCATTTGTGTTAGGTGTTGGATTAAGTTTCTCCCTCATCAGACGATCATAGTTAGCATGTTTTTCATGTTGTTGGAGATATGCATAGAGTTATTCATGGTTGGTATCTCTCAGCCCTTTATTGAGTTTCACAGCTGTCACAAACCTATCCCATTCTGGTGCCATGTTGTTCACGAATTTGGAGTTTAGTTGAATGTTAGGCATTGTCATCTAAATGATTCTCATATCATTCACAAGCTTGTGAAACCTGACATAGTAGTCAGTATTGCTCTCTCCTGGATTCTGCTTGAAATGCTCAAACTCATCATATAGTTGGGATTCTGGATCTTCTTTAGTTAATTCCGACCCAGCAAGTAGCATTTTGACATTGTCCCATACTGCTTTGGCTTCAGTGTTAAAGTTGATGAACTTGTAAACGTCTTTAGGAAGCCCTTGAATGATGATGTTTGAATCCCTAATGTCAGCATCATAACGCTTCTTCTCCTCTTCAGTAAGATCATCGTAAGTACGAGGTCTAGGAAGTCCAAGAACAGCAAGTTTATTATCTGTAGCAGCAATGGTGTCTCTAATGGTACCCAATTGAAAGGGTCCTTCATCAATGGATTTAAGTATGTTAACACCGTTTTCTTTGCCTAAGTAGTAGAGTCGAATCCTTTGAGTCCATGATTCGTAATCCGTCTTGTCCAGCATAGGAGGCCGGGTATCGGACCCGGCAGCTTGAATGTCATCAGAGGTAGTTGCCATGATAGAATCTTAAACGGGATTTTACAACTCTTGTGACTTAAACCGAGAAATCGATTCTTTCTCGGGATTTTACTAAATTCAACAAAAGAAACCGAAAGATGTAATAAGCGAGTTATACTTAGAGTAAGATCTTAGATAAGTCACAACTAGCATTAAGTGTCACGTCACGACCAGTCAAGTTACAATAAATCCAAACGTGATAAGTCAAGTCGTAAGGTTTAATTCACAACCTCAAATCACAATCAGACTAATCGAGATGAGTTAAGTCACAACAATTCACCAAATACAAGTAGTTAACGAACCACTAGAAACTCACAACTGAGTTAATCGCTAACCACCACCAAAATCGCTGGAGCTAAACGCTGAGAATGGCAAATCGCTGGAGCTAAACGCTAGAGCAAATCGCTGAAAACAGTTTAAGCTAAACGCTGAAAAAATAGGTAGTCGCTAGCAAGAGCTAATCGCTGGTAAGAGCTAATCACTGGCAACAGGCAAACGCTAACTGGAGCTAATCGCTGGAATGAGCAAATCACTGGGTTAATGTTAGGTCACCATATTCAAACATACACAATCATAGAATCATAAACCAATAAGAGAAGAATAAGATGAAGAAGATGAGAATGGAAGGAACTCAAATATTTGATATAATGAACTTGTATTATCAAGAGAACCAACAAGCCTTAGTGAAGGCTTATACATAGATTATATAGGGGAGTCCAAGGGTTTCTTACTAACTCTTAAGACTTTACATGCATGGCCCTTGGACTTCCTCACATTGTAACATTACATCATAAGTTAACTAAACATAAATAATAAAATTGTAAACATAAATAGTCTAATATGCAACCTATTACAAATGTAATGACCGACACTTTTCATTACGTGAAACGTGATCCTAACAATCTCCCCCTAAGGGTCGGTCATCAATGTTGATCGGTTGCTTGACGTCATCTTCATTAATCTTGGACTATGTTGATTTCTTGACGTCTTCTAGTCGGTTAGATTAGACAGAATTCTTTGCTCTTCAATCTGTGTTCCTTGTTGTCGAAGTGATGCATATGCTGTAGTAATCCGCCTTTGGTCACTCCTTTGACTCTTGATGCTTGTACGCCCTTCCAACATGCTCATACGTCTTTGAACTTTCACAACTTGTGCTTGGATAATTCCCGATCATTGTTGAGATCATAGCTTTGAACTTTGAAGATTCTGTAGACTTAGAATCATTCTTCATACTTGGTGTAACTTTGATCTTTCTTTGACTTTGTCTACCTTAGAACATTTCGGGAAGTCTTTGACGTAGGTATGAGCATGTGGAATCGAGTGTTGGTTGTAACGTCCCTGCAGAAAATGGTTAGTCATAAACAACCGGTACTTACAAGTGAGTTACAGAATTTTTCACCCTCGCAATGGAGTTACTCCTTCTGTCCCTCACAATGGCCGTTCTCAATCGGATGCTCCCGAAGAAGCTTACACAGAAGATACCGAAGTACCCCAACGATTGAGTGAGTCGTACGAGATCACCCTACGACTGTAGACCTTCCGGCACTTACAGGTTTGGAGTTAGAATTTGTCAACAGCATAGTGTGAAGACTCCTTCTAATCCTAGCCAAGGCCGTTCCTAATCGGATGCCCCCGAGAGGGCTAACACTGACATACATACGTACACCAACGATTAGGTGAGCCGCTGGAGATCACCCCGCGACTGTAGAATGCACATGGAACGTCACCGAACACACTAAGCGTAACCCACAAGGAGTTACCGAAGTGACCTGCTGTCAGGGCTGTTTGATGTTGACCCTGGCAGGATTTCCGTTCAATCATTGAGAAAACACCTAAGTGATTCCTCTCATAAACGTTCTCGGCAGATTGCTAAGATCTGCGAAGGACTCGATAATTTACAACTGGTGTCCATTGATGTAGAACAACCAGTGTAAGAAAACTAAGTGTTCCTAAGAGATCTTTGATGAATCTCGAGGCTCTAGACTCGATTAGTGCACCTATGGTTTCCTATGCGGAGATTGGGGCAGGGTCTCCTGTTTCAATATCAACCAACTCTAAGAGAAGGTCGATAGATTATACCGGTTCCCCGTGAGAATGAAACAAGTATCTTTTGAGAGATACCTGAGTGGCTAGAAGGTTTAGTGCATTGCGTCACTGGGTCCATGACGTCTTATCTTCAATACCGATGTTACTTTTGTAACAATCAGTAGCAGATGAGGTGTACCCGGTGTCTGCCCTAAGGTTGAATATATGGAGGGCTCATTTCTTTTCACCCTTTTCTTTTCATTTCTTTTTCATTCTTCAACCCCTTCTTTCCCTTTCATTCATACCCCTTCTTTTGTATCATACCTAAGGACTTCTATTTCTAGACTATGGGAGTTGTCCTTGGGTAGATCCCTCCGGCTCTGGCGGATCATAGGACATTTTCCTATCCTTAATCACCTTATAACTCCATGTCGCCATAAAACCATTTGCTGAAAATCTCTCGAAGTGTTTTATGAATATAAAACACATTTGGTTAACACCTCGAGAGTTTTACTTTTTCAGAAATACTCCCCCTTCACATGTGCTCGTCATTGTTTAAGATAAATTTGCACATGCAGGGTAGAGTGGGCACTTTTAGAATTGATCTACTCTTAATAGACTTGTACCCGAGGGACACGTTTACGTCGCTAGTTAAAGGGATCCATTATCAGCTTTTAGGTGATAACTAGCCCTAATAACTAACTTGATGTTGTTAACATTCCTCAAAGAGGAAGTTAGACCCGTCATAGTACTTATCTACTAAGAGTTTCTCGAAAATGGTACAATCTATTCAGACAAGTCCTTATCGGACAAGTCCTTTCGATTACTAACATTTGTTGTTCCGTCAATTCTTGGGTGATATCTGAGTCGAGCTCACATGAGATTCCTTAACTTTTATTCATATTTTGATCACTTTTAACTTTTCTCCCCCTCAAAAATAGCATATCAAATGTTATTTTTGAAAAACTCTTGATTACAATATGCCTTTTTGACTCTTACGGGGAGAATTAAACAAGAACAACGTGATTGTAAGCAAAGATGTTTTCCAAGTACTCCCCTTCAAATGTTGCATCATATTTTGAAGGTTTTGATTTTTCGAGGGAATACTTGTTCTTTTGAGCAGAATTATGAAAATCTTTGAAAGTTAGATTAATTCTACTCAAAAGTAAGAAGCCTTCACTCCTTATATGAGGATTGAGGCACTGAAGCGTACCTCAGGGTCCTTTCTTTACAAGTTCGGGTTGTGCACTGTTATGTGTGCACAAACCATAATGTTTTTAGGATAAGTGCACGAAAAATCTTTAAACCTTTGTTTGATTAAACACTTTCCTTTCTTTGAAGAACGAGTCTTTAGCTGAAATACTAAGAAGTCATTGTTTTAATACAAAATTTGTTTTCCTTTAACAAAAATACTCCCTCTCAAATAATGAAGTTTATTCGAGAGATAGCCTTCTTGAGCAGAATTTTGAATTGTATATAAAAAATACTTTTTGAAAAATTCATGGGTTGATTCTGCTCAAGGTTTTAGAAAACATAATCAAGTATTATGCAACAAAGAATGCTTGAGTATCAGATTAAACAACAACCTCGGGAACCCATTTCAGCACGGCGCCAATGGGTTTGCCAAAATTTGTAATCCATTAATAGGTTGTGTCAATCCGATTGAAAGATGTTGAATTCCAACGAGGATTGAAAAACTTTGTTTCATTTTGAAATACCACTCGTTGAATAAATGGAAATTTAAAACTCTTTTTCTGTTGAAATTTGTTTGAGGAACCCGGTGTCTCTCGTTTGAGTTTTAAAATCTGAAGAAGAAGATTTCCATCTAGAGTTGAACCTCATGTGTTCTTATTGAAGATTTGTGATGAATGGAAACCTTCCGGTATTTGGGATGTTCAGAGACATTCTTTTATTGCAGCCAAAGCATTCCAGATATTGAAAATTTGAAAGGTTTTGAACAACAATGCTTTGGTTTCCACACCTGTTTTACCGGTGTAAAACGAGAGTGTAGAGTTTGAAAAACTTGTTTCTCATCAATTGAATCCTCTTCCATGTTTAGCCATTTGACACATTTAGCCCTTATCTCCCCCTCGAATTAGCAATTACTTTGTGAAAACTTTTTGCGCAGTTTAATTCGAGAGATAACAGAATTTTAGAAAATGAGTTTTTAATCCAAAAGATGAAGAAACATCTTATCCTTGAAGAATTATGGTGAGGTGT
>LBNU01007931.1:8177-28628 GCA_014162995.1 Artemisia annua
TTAGGAACCACAAAATACTTCTACACTAAGTTGTCTTGCATCATTGGACACTAAGTGTAAATTATCGAGTCCTTCGCAGATCTTAGCAAATCTGCCTTGAACGTTTATGAGGGATTACTTATGTATTTCTCGAATGATTGAACGGAAATCCTGCCAGGGTCAACATCAAACAGCCCTGACAGCAGGTCACTTCGGTGATTCCTTGTGGATTACGCTTAGTGTGGTTCAGGGTTTCAAACGGTCTATAGTCGTGGGGTGATCTCCAGCGACTCACCTAATAGTGGGTGTACGTATGTATGTCTGTGTAAGCCCTCTAGGGGGTATCCGATTAGGAACGGCCTTGGTAAGGATTAGAAGGAGTCTTCACACTATGCTGTTGACGAATTCTAACTCCAAACCTGTAAGTACCAGATGTATTATTGCTAACTGTTTCAATGCAGGTACAACCACCATCCTGAACACCAGCTTCCACATGCTCATACTTACATCTCAACAACTATGAAAGCTCTCATGAAATATCGAAGCAACACAAAAGTCAAAGATAGATTCCATGCCAAAAAATCTACAAAGTATTAAAGAATAACGATCTAAAGCAAAGCAATGTCTAAAGAAGAATTCTACGTCAACACTAAGAATCTTCATCAATAAAAAGAGAGATACTTACAAATGAAAGTTTCAAACGTCAAAGATGTATGAGCATGTCGGAAAGATGCAGATCCACTGGAGTCTAAGAGAGTGACGAATGGCAGATTACTACATCATGTGATCACTATCTCATCATCAAAGATAAAGAACAAAGAGCGATGAATCATTTCTACTAATCATTTTTGAAGACGTCTAAGGCTATGAAAGTCAACAACTAAAGTCCAAAGACAAAGACGTCAAGCAACCTCAAATGACCGTGACGAACATCACTCCTTCATAACTGATCCTTAGGGGGAGATTGTTAGGACCTAAGTTTATCAACATTTAATCAAGTCTCGGTAATTTCAGTATTTGTAATAGGTTGCTAGAATATTTAACTTATCATGTAAACGTGTAAAGTCCATTACACGTCCAATGGGCCTTAAGCCCACACGTTTAAGAAAGGAAGGAATAGGGAAGTGTTGCCCTAGCTCCTCTCCTATAAATAGGACACTCATGTAATCCTATTTCTTGTTGGTTATTTCATTTACATAAGGAAACTCTTGCACTTTTATTCTTCATATTTGATCTAATCAACCAAACTCTATTTCTCATCTTATTTCTATCAAATCAATACTTGTGTTTACAATATGGTGACCTAACAGTAATAATCTCTAATTCAGTGGGAGCTACAAGATTTGTTATCTTGGTAGTAATCTACATTATCTTTGGAGTGTCTCAAGATAAATACTTTCCAAATATAGACACTAATATTTTCAAGGATAGTCATGTGGGTTTTCTTGTTAATTAAGTAGTTCTATATCTACTAGTTATGCTAATATAATTGACACAATCATATTGTTCAAACACATGTATGTTGTTTATCTTGTACATCATGTTTTTCATGCACAAGTTGGAGAAATCTTTATGTGCAAGGTACAACACAGAAGAATATGATTTGAAGGATTCTCTTGACTGCAAGGTAAGAGACTCTCATTCTAATATGACTTATACACATCTAATCTAACAAACACTTGGTGTTGCAATTTAGCTTAAGTGAGACCTTGACTAGATTAAAACAACAAGGTGAATGTTTATGATTGCGTGAGACCATACATGGATAATTTACTGTTTCTAAATTAGACATCTATTAGAACATGTGTCAATATGATAACAAGACTACTTCAACTCTAATATTTATGTATTCTTCGAATGACATAAATGAATGAAGTAATATAATACTACTTCAATTTGAATAACTTATGTATTAGTGGAATGACATAAATAAATGAAGTAATAAATTAACTTGAAATTACTATTGAAACCAAATGGCGGTGTTCATGATTACTTTAGTTATACATGTTTATATCTTTTATAAACATAAAGCCTTTAAATTGTTACAAGACTTATAATATGATAAAGTAAGACGTTAACTTGTTATGTTTTTTTAATTACGACATATACAAGAAGCCATTTAGTTGATCAATGAGTTATTACATATAGTGGGATTATAATAATTTATGTCTTCTTTTTGAGACATGGATATGAATTGACTTGGTCAAAGAGTACTTGTGTTATGATACATGCAATTAGCTTGGAAATCCTATTATACCATTAATTTGACTTAGTTGGTAAATAGATAAGCTAAAAGATATATGGTTATCTTAACTATTGTTAGATTGTCTTAGAATATTAATCCTAATGAAATACCAGATGTTTATGGTATGTTCAGTTAGGAAAATCAAAATCTTGTTAAATTGTTAGATTAAAGATAACTATGACTTCTTTTCTTTCAAAAGTTATCAAGGTTAGAAAATTGAGTATGGATTGAATATACTCAATTATACTCCAACGTATAAGATTAATAAGACATCATTAATTATGGATTGTGATGAATCACATTAAGTCTTAAAAGGAATTTATGAATTTGTTAAATTTCTGATGAAGCTAGATATTAACAAATGAAAGTCAGGAACTGTTAATGTGTATTTGTAATGTCTCAAAAAGAGAACAATTGGTGTTGCTCTACTTGCTAAGTATTTATAGATAGTCTATAAATTGCTAAAGGCAAGTGGAAATTTTTATCTTGAAAAGATAAAATTACAAGATACATAATCTTCTAAAAAGTACACTAGTGAATGTCATGATGAGGTTAAACATGTTAATGTTAGATCTCAAAATGATGAAATTCTCATTCTTAGATGCGCAAGGATATCTCAGATATTTGATTAATGTGCTGAGTATTATGAGTTACAGGATTACTAGTTAATCATTATGATGAATTATCGTATATTGAATTGGGTAAAAAAATTTTGGTTAAAAGGTCAAAAGACCCGGTAAATATATTACTCCAAAAACATTTAAGTGCAAAGGATATGGGTGAATCACATATCTCAGCCTGTTACATATGCGAAAAGCTTACATAACAAGATACTTCTTATTTTCTAAACAAGAAAACAAACCACTACTCAAATGATAACATAAGACATAAAGAAATAAAGATTACTTCCTAAGAACTTGAAGCTTGGTGCCATACGTGACATTAAAAGCATCCAAATTCCCTGGAAGATCATAAATCTGCTGCGCATAATCATCATAGTCATAGCCATCATATTCATCTTCATACTCGTGTCCACCACCAAAGAGATTACCTGACTCGTCAAACGTGTTCACAACCTGGTCCTCATCAGTATCTGAATCAACTATCTCTCCTACCTTAGAAAAAGGGTTAACCCTCTTGGTAGAAGAGTTAGATGGAGTAGAAGAAACACTAGCCTTAGAGGCCCTAGCATGTTCCTTCTCTATCAAATCACTCACAAGAGGTTCTTGAGATGTCTTGCCAGTCTTTAACGACCCATCCGTTTTAGCTTCCATTGAACTACCAGATTCCACATCCTTTTTAGCTTCCGCTTTACTACCAGATTCTACATCCTTGTTGATATCATAAGTAGGAATACCCAACTCATCTGTATCATCCATGTTAAGAGCATCAAACTGATTGGATGTAGTAATCTTCGTACCACTAGTACTAGCCACATCAGTAGACTTCTTCTTACTGGCATCCACTTTCTTGGGTTGAGTAGGAGGCGCTTTGGGTTGATATTGCATCTTCTTCCCCACAACAGTTTTAGGAAAACCTCCCTTACTTTGACCAGATTGACCACTACTATTACTCTTCTTCTTAGTATTAACCGTCATAAAACCATCATTAACACTTGGTATAGGCTAAGTAGTAGGCAAAATATATTTAGGACAATCAACCAAAGTATGACCAAGAATCTTACACTTCTCACAACGAGGCGGTTTCCACTCATATTNACTTTGACCAGATTGACCACTACTATTACTCTTCTTCTTAGTATTAACCGTCATAAAACCATCATTAACACTTGGTATAGGCTAAGTAGTAGGCAAAATATATTTAGGACAATCAACCAAAGTATGACCAAGAATCTTACACTTCTCACAACGAGGCGGTTTCCACTCATATTCAACCCAAATCTTCTCAGTTGTCGAACCGGCACCATCAAGTAAAGGTATTTCAACAGTGAGGCTATCCCGAAGCACCTCATCCGACTTCACTTCAATCATACACCTAGAAAAACTACTATGGCCCCATGATTCCTTGCACATCTAGCTAGTATAAGCATCTAACATTTTAGGCGTACCAATCAATGTGGCAAGCAGACTAAGGCCATCATCAGAAAACATAGTAAGAGGTACATCATGGAATTTAACCCACACCGGGATGTTGGTCAAATCCTCTTTAAGTAAGTTGGTGTTCAAGGTCCATGGTTTAAGAATAATTGGTACATTTCTAATCAACCAAGGACTGTTTTCAAGAACATCATCAACACCTTTCTTAGAATTGAACTTAAAGAACCCATTTGCATTCATCATAACCTTCTGTATACCATACTTAGCCCACGCATTGCGTACATAATAATCCACAACAGGAAAAGCAAGGCGTTGACCAAGGAAATACCCATAAAGAGTACTCTAAAATATGATATTCACCTCTTCCACTACTTTCATCAGGACAACAAGATCAACTCTAGTATTTTTACATTCTAACCTACGAAAATTTGACACATGTTTAGGATCATTAGAAGTAACACCCGCATAAGAGACCGATTTCACACCAGTTCGACTAGTAGGATTAATCTTAAGAGCATTAACACTAGTAGGATTAGTCATATTCCCAAGTGTACCAAATTCCTGTGATAGCATAGCAACATCAAAACTCGACAAAGGAGAAACATGTTTAGGGACATTAGAGGTTTCCAAAGGCTATATATCATTAGACGAACCGGGTTTATCTTGATTAGCACTTCCCCCACTCGATGACACATCCATACTTGTAGCAAACAACACATTACCATCAGCTCTGGGCTTAACAAAATTCGAAGAAGCTTGCCACACATTAAGATGCTCATTACCCTTTTTCGAAAAACCATACGGATCATTAGCGAACGAATCAAGTTGTGTTAATGTATTGGTCTCCTCAGCCAAGTTAGTAGATATTCCTGAAGACCTCGAACCCTTAGCATTACTATTCTTATTGAAAAACCCTTTCTCCATCCCTCTCAAACCCACGACCAGTAATACAATGTAAACCATCAACGACCAGCATATCACAAGTACCAAACAAGTAAACCCCTAGTTATAAGCAATAAAAGAACCCAATTCAACCCATAGCAAAAAGAGCATTATGCGATCAGACTTCAATATCTTGATGATATAATAATGAATAATGAAACCCAAAGGAGATCGTAGATGAATTGCCCACTTTACCTTCAAATAAAAGGTTGAAACGCATAGCACCAAGATATATATAAAGAATCCTACACCGATCTACCAAATAATTAGTACCAACCGACCCACGATGTGAATCAATAGAGAAACAATTAATGATAGACCAAAAGTAGATTCAAAACATGCAGAAGGGGACAAAATATAGCATGCAAGGTATACAAACAAAGATTGATGCTATATTAAAAAGAAAACCAATCGGAGATGAAGAATTGGGTAAATTACTCATGTTATGAATGTTATAGATGCTATTCATAAAGATAATCAATTTTTTGAAAATTTGGTTTATCTTAATTCTAAATAGTTGGTGAAGATGATTTCTTCAAAGAGATGGAAAACGATAGTGGTTTAAATCTTTGTAGAAATCATATGGAAAATTTTGTAACATATTTAATGCATGTCTTATGACAAGATTATTAATCACACTTAAGTAATTAACTGTGGTTGAAAATTCTTTCATAAGCACATTAAATATATTAAGTTGATAACTGTCATACCTATTTCATTAATATGAAAAATGACAATTGAATATCAAAACTCTTTCTTGAGTAATTACTTGAGCAAGGACGGTAAGTAATCAAAAGGACTATTTGAATTTGATGACATCAAATAAGTACATATTATTGTTATCATTTATCCTATTTATTTGACTTGTTATATTATATTATTATGAGAATCGATACTTAATTATTTACTTTAGTAATTCTCAGGTAAAAACAAGCAATTGGTGAAACTTGGCGATTTTGGACGAATTATGGAGCAAAACAAGCAAGATGTCAAAAGTCTACTGAAATCCAAAAGATGCGTCATATCTCTCTCAAGAGATACGCAGCAATATCATACTTAGATGAATTCGAAGACCATTGCATGACTTTGAAGAATGTGCCGCATGTAATTCTAGCATACGCCGCATATGAAACTTTTGTCAATGAAGAAGATCAAGCTTGGTCTACTCCAGATACGTCGCATTATGCTTTTGACATATGGCGTATCACTATAAAGACTTCACCAGATACAATTCAAGACACTGAAGGACATGCGCCGCATAAAAGATCAAGATACGCCGCNACGCAGCAATATCATACTTAGATGAATTCGAAGACCATTGCATGACTTTGAAGAATGTGCCGCATGTAATTCTAGCATACGCCGCATATGAAACTTTTGTCAATGAAGAAGATCAAGCTTGGTCTACTCCAGATACGTCGCATTATGCTTTTGACATATGGCGTATCACTATAAAGACTTCACCAGATACAATTCAAGACACTGAAGGACATGCGCCGCATAAAAGATCAAGATACGCCGCATCTGAAGACGGTGTACGAATATTCCAGAATATATTAATCTTGGATCCCACGCGAAGTTAAGTCAATGTGCCGCATCTACTTACTCGATGCGCCGCATGGTTCCCTCCGACAGAAACTATAAATACCCCAAGACATACACGAATTTTGTGTGCAGCCAAACCCTAAGAAGACGAACTCAGTCGAAGAAGCATCACAAGACACACCCCAAACGAAGATATTAGAGCTGTAAGAAGGTCCTACATGTATTTAATTCGTTAAGTAGTTTTGTCTTATTGTAATAATACGCTTTAAATCATCAGGATTGATGGGCTTGTGGCCACCATACTGCTACCCTTAAAATTGCTTTCCCATCAATTAAAGTTTATATGATGATGTTTTTGGTGACTTATATATGTGCATTGATAACCTTTGTGTCTAGCTGAGTCTGTGGGCTCCATACATGTTCCTCGCCTATTTATCTAGTGTCTTGAAAGTAGGATAGACGTAAGTGATCATTAAGCGTTTACTCGCCTATATAATGAGATCCAACAATACAAATTAGATTACGATACTCATCATATAAAACTAGCAATAAAACAAGTGACAAGCTGCCCAAACTATCAGAGGCCTTCTTGTGCTTCTACTATCTATCTGTGTACGTGTTGCTATTCACTGATTCGTGCTTGTTAGTTTATTTACTGTTTAATAAAACTAAACTATGCTAGTCTCTCAGGCTGAACCCCCTTTTCGTTAGATTAGACTGTAAAACTAACTTAGGATATTAAAATGCCATTAGGATAACTAGATAATACGTTCCACTCTTAGTGATCGACACTCTACTTACCATTATATTCATACTGACCAAGTACACAGCTCGTTAAGTGTGTGTGTTATTGATAAGTCGACTAAGTATAAATTTAAAACTTGAGTAGGCATTAATGCTACTAAACCGCAACGACACATCACGCGTATCAAGTTTTTGGCGCCGCTTCCAGGGAGTGAATAGTTATTATACGTTTATCTGATTAGAATTTTAATTAGTTTTTCTTTTTATTAGGTTTTTAGATTCTAACCACTAACTTTTTTGTATATTAGTTAGATTGCATTCATTGTATAATTTGCATATTTCCTGTTTTTGTGTGTTTTTAATTTTCTGTATTCTTTTCTTTGTTTTTTCTGCATAACTGCTGTCGTTGTATTCTACTGATACAAACGATATGGCACATCTAATTCTCAGATACGCCATATTGCGTTTTAAATCTAATTCTCAGATACGCCATATTGCGTTTTAACTTTTTATAAATACAACGCGTTTAATAATTCGAATACGGCGCATCTGTTCCCAAGATACGGCGTATTCTGATTTTAATAAGAAAATTTTGTCGAAACCCTAACGCCATACGACGCATCTGTTTCCACAGATACGGCGTATTATATATTTAATTAAAAACAGTTTTCGAATTAATTAAACAGAAGCGACGCATCAATTTTCATCGATTCGGCGCATTTACTGAATCAAAAATCTTGTATTTAAAAACTTGAAAAAAATACGGCGCATTAGCTTTTGCTTATACGGCGCATTTAAATTTTTATAAATATAACCGATTTTTTATATTTAATAAGATACGGCACATTCTAATTCAAAAGCGACGTATCGATTTTCTGAATAAAAGTCTGATTTAATTTTAACGTAACTAGATGCGGTGTATCCCTTTTCGAGGATACGGCGCATCGTCTGCAGATATTAGCAACTTTTATTTTTCCTATTCCGTTTTCGTTGTTGATTTTTTGATATTTTACTTCCTTGAAGATACCCTACTGATACTTTTGTGATGATTTCAGGAAGTGCATGACCAAAAGTTCAACTAAGAGCTTAATTATACCTTACGAAGAACCTCAACGAGCTTTTCATTCGCTTAAAAAGCTTTTCAAGACAAAAAGCTTTGATCTTTCAAGTTCGTTTGAGCTTGATTATTTTTTTGAACAGGAAGAGGAGGAAGTAGATACAGAAACAATGACGGAAGCCACAACCATGGAGGAATACATGAACAAAACCCGATCAGATTCCAGTTCAGGGATTGCTAGACCAAAGTTTGATGACAAGTTAAAGTTTGAGTTGAAGGGTCAGTTTCTCAAGGAGCTAAGAGAAAATGCTTTCAGTGAAATGAAGATGCTAATGAACATGTGGAGAAAGTCCTCGAGATTGCAGATTTTTATTTACTACAGAAGGAGTTACTGATGACAAACTTATGCTTNGATGACAAGTTAAAGTTTGAGTTGAAGGGTCAGTTTCTCAAGGAGCTAAGAGAAAATGCTTTCAGTGAAATGAAGATGCTAATGAACATGTGGAGAAAGTCCTCGAGATTGCAGATTTTTATTTACTACAGAAGGAGTTACTGATGACAAACTTATGCTTCGAATCTTCCCAATTTCGCTTAAAGGAGCTGTTAATAAGTGGCTAAGGAATGAACCAGCAGGTTCAATCAAAACATGGGAAGATCTGAAGAACAAATTCCTCCAAAGATATTGTCTACCTACTAAGACTGCTAAAAAGATGAAGGCTATCAACAACTTTAAGCAAGAGCCCGGGAAACTCTCTATCAGGCTTGGGAACGTTTTAAAGATCTATTGGTGAAATGTCCTCAACACTATCTAACCGCAATGCAGGCGATAATATTATTTTATCAGGGATTGGACATGCGTACTAGACAAATCTTGGATGCTAAGGGAGCTGTACCACAGATGAGTGCAGTGAATGCTAGGAAAGCTATCCAAGAAGCTGCTGATCATTCTCAAAAATGGCACGACGGGACCTCTACTAGATCTAAGACCAGCACTAATTTTGACGGGTTTGCTGCAATTCAAGCTCAATTGGACAAAATTAGTAGAGATATGAAGAAGAGAAATGAAAAAGTGTATGCTGCCCAAGTTGGATGTGAAAAATGCGAAGGACCTCACTACACCAAAGATTGCCCTACAAAGAATGAAAGTGAGACTTTTGAAGAAGCATACTACACACAATTTGGTCAACCATTCCAATCTTCAGGAAGGTTTAGAGAAGCTGTTCCGAGGTACTATCAAAAGTACAATGGAAATCCTACATATCAAGAGAGAAGGCAGAATTTAGATGATACTTTGAAACAAATTATGGCTGATTCAGCTAAAAGACATGAAGAGAACACTGCTATGATCAAAGAAATCCGAGCTTCAATGGATACTGTCGCAAGAAACCAAGGAGCTTTGATCAAAGCATTGGAACAACAAATCGGTCAGATGAGCAAGGTTCTTCAAGAAAGGGGATATGGAGGTCTACCTAGCTCAACTGAAAAACCAAGGGATCATGTCAAAGCTATCACCACTACCGAAGAAGTCATGCCTACCATATCTTTTCCTGGACGATTGAAGAATGGTAATGTTTTGAAACCCCAATATTTCTTTAACTCTTCAATCAGTGTAAGGAGATTACTCAAGGAAAAATCAAGGATTAAAGAGGAGATCAAGGCTGCAATGAAAGAAGAGAGCTCTGCAACTGATCTACATGCCTTGCCTCATAAAGAAAAAGACCCAGGAAGTTTTACTTTACCTTGTTGAATTAATAACATGTCTTTCAATAATGCATTAGCTGACTTAGGAGCTAGCGTTAGTGTTATGCCCTTTAAGACATTCACTACCCTAGGCTTAGGAAAATTAGCACCAACTAAACTGCTTATTGAATTGGCTGATAAAACGGTAAAACGACCTGAGGGGATTGCTGAAAACGTACTAATTAGGATCGAGAATTTTGTGTTCCCCGTAGACTTTATAATACTATATATGCCTGAGGATATAAGATTCCCTTAATCCTTGGACGACCTTTCTTGTCTACTGCTCATGCTAAAATTGATGTGTTTAAAAGGAAAATATCATTAAGAGTGGGGGATGGCAAATTAGTCTGTAAGTGTGAAAATCCGGTTAAGAGCATAATTAGGAACGTATATATGCTAGGATTACGTGAAAGAATGGACCTCGACCTAGTACCTAGGCTTATGGGTGAAATCTTGATGCAAAATTTGTCATCTAACCCAAATAATGAAGAATCCAAAGAGTTTATTGATCTTAATTTACCAATTGAATTAAGAAATGATAACTTAATTGATTCAGATGATGAGTGGTATGATTGTATTGTTATCAACAAACGTAGAAAAACTAGAAACGATAATGAAAATAAAGAGCTGTTTGTTGAGTTACCACCACATCTTGCTTATTTATGTCTACATAATAACAATAATTTCCCATGTATTGTTTTACCATCACTACCCGAAAGGGATAGAGATTTGTTGGAACAGATCTTGAAAAGAAATGGCGTAAAGATCGAAGATGGGCAAGATAAGTTAAATGTGACAAGTTTGAGAATGAGGGAGCGCGACGCCTGTGACTCTTTCAATGATAGATACTAGGAGCTGAACGTGAGTCTAACTTGAAGACTCTATAATAAAGACAAGTGCTAACCGGAAGACAACCCGGATTTCTATCTTATTTTTTTCTGTTTTGTGTCGAGTCTGTCATACCTGCAGAAGACGTGGCGCATCCCCATCACAGGATGCGGCGTATCAACTACACAGGTCATATCCATTTTATTTTTCTGCATTTTTATTTTCATTTTAACATTTTGTCAGTTTTTTTAATGCGGCGCATCCGTGTTTAAGGATGCGACACATTTATTTTCTGATTCGTATTAATTCCAGGCTCGATACGGCGCGTCCTCTTCCATAGGATGCGACGTATCGACTGACCTGATGATTTACAATTTTATTTTTTTAGGTTTTATTTATACTAACTACTAATGAATTATGCAAGTTTGAACCTTCTTAACTCAGGTGTGTTAAAGTTTTGTTGGTACAATTTTATTTGGATAAGTGATGTTAAGCAATTATTATTCATAATGAATTAAAGTACTTGGTACGTTTGTTTTCATTAATAATAGATTGTATCTTATATTTGCATGTTTAAATCCATGAATAACTTATGTTGTTCTAAATAGTCCATTGTGAATTAATGATATGGGAATATCATTAAATTAAGACAAATCTGAGTATTGGTTAGAATATACTTGAAAGTATATTGATGCATTGTCATACCAATTTCACATGATATTCAATGAAATGAATATACGACTTATCCCAACTACANATTGTATCTTATATTTGCATGTTTAAATCCATGAATAACTTATGTTGTTCTAAATAGTCCATTGTGAATTAATGATATGGGAATATCATTAAATTAAGACAAATCTGAGTATTGGTTAGAATATACTTGAAAGTATATTGATGCATTGTCATACCAATTTCACATGATATTCAATGAAATGAATATACGACTTATCCCAACTACATGATTTTACATTATGGGGCTTGTCATTAAGTAAATCTTGTTTAATAGTTATCCTCAGACTTGAAATACCAGATTATTGTCATGAATGTAGTGCATTTCTGTGAAGCAATTTACCGCTAACCGTAACTGGTAGTTATAAGGATTGTTTTCAGAAGTGTTGCAAAGTTCATGGGTTTTTGCTTGTAGTTAAGAAAGAAACTGTTCCTTCAAATTTGTTTTAATGTTTAACACTGCTGGGCCCCTCGTAAGGCTGACAAAGAGATGTTTTGGTAATTTTGTTCAATCATTAACAAAGAGAAACAGAATAATTAATAAAGAATGGCTTGGACCCATATCTTTATTAATGTGGTATTAGAAACAAAAGGATAAGTATGATGATGAATCATCAAAGAGTTTTTCCAGGAGACCTTACTCGAGTTGTACTGGGGGCATTGGCGTGTTGCTAGAAGCTAACCAATTTCATTATACGATTAGATATGTCCAAGTGGGAGTTGTTAGTTTTGTGTACATATTTAATAGTATATGACCGGATTCGAACTCGAGACTAGGGGATTGCACACTTTACGTATGAGACTCGATGTTTGAATAATTGATATAAAATGTTATAGTTAATTATTTAATTCACAATAAACGACTAAAGAGCGTTAAGTAATTAATGGAATTGACTAATGGTCGGTAAATGTCAAGGAGATACGAAGAAAAGGAAATAAGACAAGAGAAGGATCTAGAAACCCTCTCTTGGGTTTGTTTGTGGCCTAACAATGGAATCCTACATCAGAAACCATTGTAAACTTGATCTCAACCCTAAGGCTATAAACACATCCCTATGTATTCATCCCTTAGTACACTTGATTTCAATAGAAGGCCAAACTTCTTCTTTACTCCTCTCTTATTCCTAGGTCGACGAGTGAAGCCCTAATTAAGAGATTTGCGAATAACCTTGAACATAACAAAGTGTTTGGTTAATCAATTGTGATCAAGAACTAGCATTCACAACGAATCGCTAATAGTGCGTGTGTACAAGAACGTGGTGCAAACACATTATTGTTTGCAAGTTGGATTGATCGACTTTGGTAGTAGTCGACTGTTATAAACCCTAAATAATTATGTTTTTGGTTCTTGATTGAATTGATCCTTGTTTTGCTAGAATCAAAAGGTACGCATCTCTTTTATTATTCGGTTAATTTATTATATGCTAATATGATACTTATGCTTCCGCGTGTACTTGATGTTAGTTGTTTTTATATAATTGTTACGGTATTAAAATTACAACATAAGTGATGACGTATAGTCTATATTCGGGTCACGAACCCGACTATTGTACATCACTAATACCTAAGCCTACCATGTGTGGGCTACTATGATGACGGTTTGGGCTCACGAAGGCCCAAACCCAAAGTTATTTATGGTTTTGATATTGGATATCTCTTATTTATGGGATATATATCAAATAACCGATTTAGGCGGACATGCCGAGGAGTAAGGAACACGAAACCAACAAGGTTTCGTGTGTATATATATAGGGCATCACGGCTCTCATTAAAGGTACGATATCACAACCCTAACTCTTCTACAAACCCTAAAACCGATTACTTACTCTCACGCCGGAGGATAATCGTGGGAAACAATCCCACGATAAGCCTAACGGTGTCTTTTTGTTTTCTTAGTACGCAGGTCTAAAGTATTACAACTGAATTGGTACTCAAGAAAAGGAACGCCCAACTTTTGTATCAACAAGTGGCGCCATCCGTGGGACCCTACACTAAGAATTCTGCTAACTACTAGAATGACAAATTCTGGAAACCTAAATCAGCGGACTCCGTAAGCGAAGAAAACACATGGCAATTCACATGGAAAAAGGCAGCAAAGTGATGCAGCCCCTAAACAGGCCACTGGAACAACCAGTGCGCCTAGGAATCAAAGATCAGATTCAGATCTAGAACAACCAGTGCGCCTAGAACCCCACGCGGGTGCAATCCATGCTGCTACAACAAGTACTGGCGTGGAATATCTACAGCGCACTCCCTTCACCATGCCAGAAGTGAACCCTACTGAGCACCAGATGCGCCTGCTCGAAACAGGGATCCTGACGTGGAGATAGACATCCGCGCACTTACTGGAATCGCACCGGAAATAGCGCCAAGCGATTTCGTGTCACAGAACTATGAAACACTGGCTGCTCTCATGAAGAAGGAAGCAAAAAAGAGGTCAAACCAGAGCATACAATCCCGACTCAACTTCGACCCTGATGAGGAAATATCTCCACCGCGCCACCGAAAGAAAAGGGGCGAGAGGAGTAGCCGCCGACACCCGGTATTCACTAGGATTGGAAGCAAAATGGTGGATGATGAAGAAACTGACTAACAATATATGGAAGAGCACGAAAACGATGGGTGGCATACCAATGTCCACGCTAGGCTTGGTAGACGCAGAGTCCACGACAGACTTGGGCGAAGATACTCCCCAAGTGAAAGCCCTTCAAGCTCAGATTTTGATGACAGTCGGCGCAAGCGCCACAGAAGATCAATCTCGGATTCCTACGATAGTAGGCGCGGGGGCCGAAAAAGTATAAGTCCATCCCCAAGTAACTCCTCGGACAGCGAGGACGAGGAAACTGGACACTGGAAATCAAAGGGAAGATACCGCGACCAGGAAGATGAAGACATGTCTCGTCCCTGGCGCCGCCAAAAGATTGATGCGTTCACGAAACGCATCAGTAATTTCTCAGAAAACAAGAGAAGGCGTATGCCCGCTAATGTTATAACTTATGACGGGACAGGTGATCCTGATGACCACCTAAAAATTTTCGAGTCAGCAGCTACAATTGAAAATTGGCCACAACCTGTGTGGTGTCATATGTTTAACTCTACATTAGTGGGGAATGCGTGAAACTGGTTCAGTAAGCTTCCACGTAGAAGCATTGATGGTTTCGAAGAGTTACGAAAGGTGTTTCGTTTGAACTTTACTCAGAGAAAGAAGTGCGCCAAGAACCCTGTTGAACTCGCTAGGGTAAAACAACGCCAAGGGGAATCCACAAGCGCTTATATGGAGCGCTGAAAGGACGAATGCATACATGTCAAGGCATGTCCANGGGAATGCGTGAAACTGGTTCAGTAAGCTTCCACGTAGAAGCATTGATGGTTTCGAAGAGTTACGAAAGGTGTTTCGTTTGAACTTTACTCAGAGAAAGAAGTGCGCCAAGAACCCTGTTGAACTCGCTAGGGTAAAACAACGCCAAGGGGAATCCACAAGCGCTTATATGGAGCGCTGAAAGGACGAATGCATACATGTCAAGGCATGTCCAGAGATACTAAAAATCTCAGGGTTTATGAACGGAATCAATAACCAAGAATTAATCAGGAAGTTGAACGATAAGGTTCCCCAAACTTTGGATGTGCTCATGAAGCGCACGAGGTCCTTCATCCAAGGATCAGCCGCCGCCGCATATAGCAGAAAAGGTTACTCAAACTACAGGTCACAATAACAGTCCAGGAGACAATCCAACGACCAAAGCATCAACCGTAATAAGAACTATCGATGATAGCGTTTTTCAAGCGGTGAAGCTTATAAACTCGAGTCGTAGTCCCAACGAGGGTTGAACTGATCTCGTCACTCAAGATCGTGAGATATGTGAAGTGAATAAGGTTTAAAAGATGATTTGGTTTTGATTATACTACAACGACAATTTAAAAAGCGGTTAAAGTAAAGGAAAGCAGTAAAGTGACGCAAATAAAATAAACAAGTAAAGTTGCATGTAATAAAGTGACTAAAGAAAGCGATAATTGAAGTGCGATAAGTAATGAAAACGGTAAATGAATTTAAAAGACAATATGTTTGCAAAGCGACGCGGATAAGTTCATTAAGTGTGAGCTAATGGTTTGTGACGAATTATTTTCCTTTCTCGAGATTAGCTGTCAATTAATCTTTTGAAAAGAGAATAACTCTAGACGAGTGATTAATCGTTCTAAGGCTATTGTTCTTCGAATAATTAAACCACGGGTCTAAATAATCTTAACGATTATTAATCACAAACCTTTAATACTCGCACTTAACTCACAAACTCGAATCACTAAGCAAACACGATTAAAACTACTCACGACTCATTTAAAAGAAGGTAAAGCGATAAAGAAATTAAAAGACTTGTAAACAGTAAACGTAATTAATGTTGACAACTAAAAATGAAAAGANGATGATGGTAAAGGAATAGACCCCTGTTGTGTAGAAGTGACGGTAAAAAAATGATTACCTCATGACCTTCCTATTGATACGACTAAACCTTCCATCAATAAAGAGCCATGTTACTCTTACCCTGTTGTTGCTCGGCCGGGCAATGACAATCTGGGAATTCCTTCAACCAATGGTGATCGAAGTGACTCCTCGCCTATACCAGTGTACCAGTTGATTGGCGAGCATACGAAGCGGATTCCTGAAAATTACATTGGTCAGTATCAACCATATGAAGAATATACATGTGATGGTGATAACAACCATCGCAAATGTCATTCTACTTCTACTAATTTATCAGATCATTCAGCTATATATGAAAAAGGTATGCAACATGTTTTTTTGTAATTGTTATACATGTTACAATCTTCATTCGTATAATCAATCAGTACTTATTTAAACACTTTTTCCTTATAACATGTTTCAGGTGAATGTGGAACAGGAAGAGTAGGCGGTTATACATGTGATTCACATTACCAAATACCATGCATGTTACAAAATAAAGATGCACTTCGTAAAGGAAACCGAAAGATGTCTGAACTTTCTGACGAAACGCTTATATTTTCACAGAATGATCAAAGTTTATTGTGTAAGTTATACCTGCTTTTTTCTATTCCAATATTGTTGGACATGTCTAACCAAGTAGTTGACTTTCTTGCATTTTCTATTGTTTCAGGTACTGAAAATATAAACGAAATACATACACTTTCGCACACTGGTCTACATGACAAGTATTCACATAATATCCACGATTCACTCTTACATTCTGATTTTGGAGCGTTTTTCAAGCGGTGAAGCTTATAAACTCGAGTCGTAGTCCCAACGAGGGTTGAACTGATCTCGTCACTCAAGATCGTGAGATATGTGAGATGAATATGTTTGAAAGATGATTTGGTTTTGTTTATACTACAACGACAAATTAAAATGCAATTAAAGTAAAGGAAAACGGTAAAGCGACACAAAATAAGTAAGCAAGTAAAGAAACATGTAATAAAGTGACTTAAGAAAGCGATGATTAAAATGCGATAAGTAATGAAAGCGGTAAATGAATTTAAAAGACAATTTGTTTGCAAAGCGACGCGAGTAAGTTCATTAAGTTTGAGCTAATGGTTTGTGATGAGTTATTTTCCTTTCTCGAGATTAATTGTCAATTAATCTTTTAAAAAGATAATAACTCTAGACAAGTGATTTAATCGTTCTAGACTTTTGTTCTTCGAATAATCAAATCATAAGTCTAAATAATCTTAATGATTATTAATCACAAACTTAAAATACCCGAACTTAACTCACAAACTCGAATCACTAAGCAAACACAACTTAAACTACTCACGACTCATATTAAAGAACGTAAAACGATAAAGATAAAATAAAAGACTTGAAAACATTAAACGTAATTAAAGTTTAAAACTAAAAATGAAAAGACATAAGACTTTAAATAAGAAAACGTTACTAAAAAGATTTAAGAAAATTTCGACAGCATTTTGTTTAGATTTAATAAAGATGAAACCTCACTCGATGAAACGATGAGGTGAATAAAAGCCTAACTCGGCTTGTAAAAAAAAAGAAACTAGAAAAGAAAAGAAATACACCATACTCGCAAGACTATGTAACCTGGTACTCGCTAAAAACTCTAGGAGATCCATACTCGCAGAAAATATTACACCATACTCGCAAAACATAAGTTCCATACTCGCTAACCTAGTAAACTGCTCATACTCGCTATACATTAGGGTGATACTCGCTGAAATCTTCTCATACTCGCTAACCAAAGAATGAAACTCGCTAAGGCAAGGCTGCCATACTCGCTAGACCCCTCATACTCGCAAGGAATAGTGATCATACTCGCAAGATTTGGAATTCAGGCCATACTAGCAAAAATGATAACCATACTCGCAATATTAGTGGTCATACTCGCTATCCTACGTACACAACTCGCAAAACCCTAACTTGTAGAAAACCAAACTCGCTAAAATTTAATCTAAATGCATTCAAAACCTATTTAACGTGGACCAAAGATTAAAACATAATAAGATTTTATAAAAACTTTTTAAAGAACTAATTTATAAAGCTAAATAAGCTTGAAAATAAGCTAAATAAGCCACGACTCAAAACCAAACACCATGCAAAGTTAATGAGAACTTGTAAAATCATTTGAGAAAGATTAATATGAAAAAAAAAATAAGCTCAAAGGATTAAAAGACTTTAAAAGAAAGATTATTAAGAACGAAAATAAGCTAGAAATAAGACATGGAAATAAGCTTGTATTAAAACTTAAACTAATACACCAAATAAAACTAAATCCTACTCCTACCTTACCACCTACTCCTAATAGCTTCCAAATGAAGCCATCAAATGATATTTATCTAGCTAGGGGGAGTTCTAGTTTGCTTACGTGTACACTTTGCCCCCTAGACTTTTACAACTCATGAAAACATCACTAAACTTCTATGACAACACTACTACAACTTCTAAAGATTAAACGTAGGCCCTTGTAACTTGAGGTAGCGTGTTGACGTGTATTTCAAAGTCTTCAAAGATGTACAAATGATCACTTGCTCGAACTTGGGAAGCTTTTTCAAATAAATCTCTTTCAACTTCGATTAAGCGTTTCTTTCATCTTCTTGAGCTTTTAAGAAATAACTTTGTCGTCTTGGGCTTTTCTTAAGTAGATATCATCGTTGACTCGGCTTTTAGACTCTCTTTCACATCTCGTGCTTGTTTCAGGCTTTTTGGTTGCTTTTGATGTCATTTATGCAATATCCTTCCCTGCACGATCACAAACACAAAAAAACTAAACATCTCGTTTCATAGTTTTTAGTCCGATAAAGATACCAAATTCATACGCTAAGTAGTTATCGATCTTCTCTTAAGAAGGTTTGCAAGAGAAATGTGGTCCACATCAAGGATATTGGATACATACAAAGACTTTGGAATACATCAAAATAGACATAAGTTGGAGAGTACCTTCACGTGCACCTCATGCGCCCGATCTAGGATCATTCGCATGCACCTCACGTGCTACCAACTTTAGTCTTAAAACTTAAACTCATAATCCATAAATCTTCAACATCTCCCCAGCAGCGGCGCCATTTTGATGATAGCGTTTTTCAAGCGGTGAAGCTTATAAACTTGAGTCGTAGTCCCAACGAGGGTTGAACTGATCTCGTCACTCAAGATCGTGAGATATGTGAAGTGAATAAGGTTTAAAAGATGATTTGGTTTTGATTATACTACAACGACAATTTAAAAAGCGGTTAAAGTAAAGGAAAGCAGTAAAGTGACGCAAATAAAATAAACAAGTAAAGTTGCATGTAATAAAGTGACTAAAGAAAGCGATAATTGAAGTGCGATAAGTAATGAAAACGGTAAATGAATTTAAAAGACAATATGTCTGCAAAGCGACGCGGATAAGTTCATTAAGTGTGAACTAATGGTTTGTGACGAATTATTTTCCTTTCTCGAGATTAGCTGTCAATTAATCTTTTGAAAAGAGAATAACTCTAGACGAGTGATTTAATCGTTCTAAGGCTATTGTTCTTCGAATAATTAAACCACAGGTCTAAATAATCTTAACGATTATTAATCACAAACCTTTAATACTCGCACTTAACTCACAAACTCGAATCACTAAGCAAACACGATTAAAACTACTCACGACTCATTTAAAAGAAGGTAAAGCGATAAAGAAATTAAAAGACTTGTAAACAGTAAACGTAATTAATGTTGACAACTAAAAATGAAAAGACATAAGACTTTAATAAGAAAACGTTGCTAAAAAGGTTTTAGAAAATTTCGACAGCATAACGTTTAGAATTAAGAAAAGTAAAATCTCACTCGATGAAACGATGAGGTGAATAAAAGCCTAACTCGGCTTGTAAAAAAAAAGAAACTAGATAAGAAAAGAAATACACCTGATATGTGCTAAATTACACATATCTCTTACCTTAGTTTAAGTGTAGATATGACCAAAAACTAACGCGAAACGCCAAAGATATGTTGTTTTTGTGTTTGTGATCGTGCAGGGACGGATATTGCATAAATAGCACAAAAGTCAACCAAAAAGCCTAAAACGAGCACGAGATGTGGAAAAGTGTCACAAAGCCGAGTCAATGATGAAATCTACTCAAGG
>LBNU01007931.1:47161-58195 GCA_014162995.1 Artemisia annua
CGACATCTCTCACGCGGGTCCTCTTATCATCTTCGCCATACTTGCTATCCAGTGCGCCGAAGGTGGGGACGCTTGTCGGGGCAAGGGTCGAGTTAAATCGAGCTGTTTTGTGGAGTGGGATCGATTTTCCGGGACCGTGGGCCGGTCCGTGAACTACTTCAGGAGTGCCGGCTCAAGTTTCGTCCGTAGAGCCCTTGTGCCCTGCTCGTGGCTGGGCGTTGGGAGTTAGTCATACCCAGCTCCGTGGGTTGATTGGCCGGCGCCAGGTAATCGTGGGTCGGAGCCCGGTTTTGCCTGTTGGGCCGGAGCCCAGTTGTATATAGCATAGTCCAGGCCAGTAAACCTGTTATCTGTACTATACGTCATCACTATCAAATACCAAATTTAAGAAGACCCAACTAGACTTGTCTCTTACTAAATATTTACCCAACTAGACTCATGTTTAACTAATAGCTTTCAAATTGCACATTTACAAAATAATAATAATAATAATAATAATAATAAATAATATATAATAATAATAATAATAATAATAATAATAATAATAATAATAATAATAATAATAATAATAATAATAATAATAATAATAATAATAATAATAATAATAATAATAATTCACGCTAGTTACACTTTAGCTATGTATGTCAAGCACACGCCAAAACCTTATAAAAGTCCCATCTATGAAGATTTGGCTTTATATTTTAATCTTAACTATATATGAAGAGAAATACTTATTTTAGATTTAAAAAAGACAAAAATACATCGTTGGTCATTAAACATGCCAAAAAAACATCGTCTGGGCCCAAAACTTGAGAAAATCGTCGTCGTAAGTCCAAAACTTGGGGTTTTGAGGCCGATTGAGTCTTTTGACCCGTAATTCTAAGGTCAACATTCGTTTTGAGTTATATCATCAAGGGTATAATAGACCAAACATATTGTTCACTTTAATCTAACCTAACCGAACCCCGACACTCAACTAGAGGGACCAACTGTGAAATTATATAATTTTAACTATGCAACTTGACTGTATCTTTCTGATACGTTATTTATTTTTCGCGCGGGAACCAATAAACCCACACCCAACCAATTAAGACTTAACAAAGACCCAATCATCTAAGACCCAACTTTTCTCTTTCCCATATTTGTACAAAAATAAGTAAATAAAATAAAATAAAATAAAATAAAATAAAATAAAACTCAAACAATGGGAGACAATGGCCTTAGTATGATAGCAATCATGGATAAAATGGTAGAGTATGTGAAGACAAAATACGTGGATACTTGGTTAAGAAGTGATGAAATGTCTGATGAGATGTATGAAGATTTATGCAGATTCGGCAAAGAAGCTGAAGTAATGAAAGGTTAGTTCGTTGTCCTGTTTTTGTGTGATTGATATGTTAAGTTTAGCAGTCAATCGTGACCCCAAATAACCCTATGTTTATGCAAGAAATTCAAGCAATGTCTGATTCTGCGTAAAAATGGATTATACCAAACTAAAATTTTATAACAATATGATTGAATATGTCATGACTAAGTATGGGAATAAGTGGGATATAGAAGATGAAATAGCTGATGTTATACTTGAAGACTTGTGGCAAAAAAATGGGAATACGGAGGTTGCTAAAGGTTAGATTTAATGTTTGCAAAGTAGAATACTATTAATGGCGGAAGTCTGATGTATTTCTGTTTTGGCTATCTTTCCAGATACCAAATCTAAAGGAAAGGAGGTTGATTTCATCATTATTTCAGACACATCTGATGATGATTTTGGGTTGGTTTCTTCTAAGACTACTTCTTCCACATCAAGGGTTAGAAAGGCAAAGTCTTTCACTTTGAAAGCTTCCATTGCCCAAGCTTCCAAGGCTTCCACTCCCAATGCTTCCACTTTGAAAGCTTCCATTGCCCAAGCTTCCAAGGCTTCCACCCCCATGAATATCAAGTCTCCTATCAAGAAGTTCACCTGTTATTTCTAGTTGAAAATGTAATGATGATGTACATTTTTTTTGTTGATGATGGTTACTCAAAACAATGCCTGTTAACATGTATATTTTGACGTTTATGGTTTTATTAGTTGGTGATGTATGTATATTTTGATTTTGCTATTTCCATTTTTTCAGTTTGCATTTGAATATGCAATTTAGGGGACTGTTTGGAATAACCCATTTTGACTTATAAAAGTCAACATATACCATTTGTTTGCATTTTTCAGTTTGCAATTGCATATGCGGTTTAGGAGCTGTTTGGAATAACCCAATTTGACTTATAAAGTCAACAAATAAGAAAATAGTAACCAAACTGCATTGTTATAACATAAGAACTACAACATATCAGTTTAGTTACATTTAGACTGAAAGACAACATAACATTTCTTGCAGATGATCACTTGGTATTTACTAGCAGGTGATTTACTTGCTTTCTGACTTGCAAGTGCTTCACGTGGTGTTTGACTTGGGCGTACTCCACTTGGTTTTTGAGTTGCAGGTGGTTCACTTTCTTCATCGATCACCACTACCAAAAGAAGCACTAACTCTAGTAGATGCTGAAATATGTAGGCCCACTACATATCCACCACTATCTGTTGTAGTTGTGTTTTCCCTTGTAACACCACCTATACCAGTATAAGATGTGTTTTCCCTTCTGTTTAGGCACACTGTAAAGACATACCACATGAAATTTCTATAAGGTGGACGCCTTGCAAAAAAGGTCAATCCAGCCCTGTTTTCACTTTCAGCCTAACACTCAAGGTATACCATTTGACAAACATTTTCTGCATCCATGGTGAANAACTAAAATTTTATAACAATATGATTGAATATGTCATGACTAAGTATGGGAATAAGTGGGATATAGAAGATGAAATAGCTGATGTTATACTTGAAGACTTGTGGCAAAAAAATGGGAATACGGAGGTTGCTAAAGGTTAGATTTAATGTTTGCAAAGTAGAATACTATTAATGGCGGAAGTCTGATGTATTTCTGTTTTGGCTATCTTTCCAGATACCAAATCTAAAGGAAAGGAGGTTGATTTCATCATTATTTCAGACACATCTGATGATGATTTTGGGTTGGTTTCTTCTAAGACTACTTCTTCCACATCAAGGGTTAGAAAGGCAAAGTCTTTCACTTTGAAAGCTTCCATTGCCCAAGCTTCCAAGGCTTCCACTCCCAATGCTTCCACTTTGAAAGCTTCCATTGCCCAAGCTTCCAAGGCTTCCACCCCCATGAATATCAAGTCTCCTATCAAGAAGTTCACCTGTTATTTCTAGTTGAAAATGTAATGATGATGTACATTTTTTTTGTTGATGATGGTTACTCAAAACAATGCCTGTTAACATGTATATTTTGACGTTTATGGTTTTATTAGTTGGTGATGTATGTATATTTTGATTTTGCTATTTCCATTTTTTCAGTTTGCATTTGAATATGCAATTTAGGGGACTGTTTGGAATAACCCATTTTGACTTATAAAAGTCAACATATACCATTTGTTTGCATTTTTCAGTTTGCAATTGCATATGCGGTTTAGGAGCTGTTTGGAATAACCCAATTTGACTTATAAAGTCAACAAATAAGAAAATAGTAACCAAACTGCATTGTTATAACATAAGAACTACAACATATCAGTTTAGTTACATTTAGACTGAAAGACAACATAACATTTCTTGCAGATGATCACTTGGTATTTACTAGCAGGTGATTTACTTGCTTTCTGACTTGCAAGTGCTTCACGTGGTGTTTGACTTGGGCGTACTCCACTTGGTTTTTGAGTTGCAGGTGGTTCACTTTCTTCATCGATCACCACTACCAAAAGAAGCACTAACTCTAGTAGATGCTGAAATATGTAGGCCCACTACATATCCACCACTATCTGTTGTAGTTGTGTTTTCCCTTGTAACACCACCTATACCAGTATAAGATGTGTTTTCCCTTCTGTTTAGGCACACTGTAAAGACATACCACATGAAATTTCTATAAGGTGGACGCCTTGCAAAAAAGGTCAATCCAGCCCTGTTTTCACTTTCAGCCTAACACTCAAGGTATACCATTTGACAAACATTTTCTGCATCCATGGTGAACCTTTTGGTTGATAAAGAATTGATGAAATGTGGAGGTACAGTCGTGTAATTGAAGAACCATTTTCTTTAATAGCGCACGCGCTGATTACCTTGAGTAGTGGAAGGTTTTTTGAAAACTATTTCAGAGATATAACAATGGAGGATAAAGGTGTTTTTACTGTGATAATCACAGTGAAAATGATGAAGGAGGTTATATAGGGTATTACCCACCACAGATGATGGACACGTGTAACCCACTACCCCAAATCGTGTGGCTGGAAAACAAAAAGGTACAGACACGTGGATAGCCTCTCCATTTACCGAGGCATTTTAGGTGACCTTTTTTGGACTAGATACATAGTACATATATATAGGTGGTAAAGATTTGAATCTTCCCGCGCACGTATCGGGAATCATTTTGACGCAGCCGTTAGTCTAGCATCCGCAGGTTTCACCTTGCGCATACTAGACTGGGGGGACATGATGACGTATAGTCTATATTCGGGTCATGAACTCAACTATTGGACGCCACTAATACTTAAGCCCACCACGGGTGGGCTACTATGATAAGAGTTTGGGCTCACGAAGGCCCAAACTCAAAGTTATTTATGGTTTTGATTGGATATCTCTTATTTATGGGATATATACCAACTAACCGATATAGGCGGACACGCCAAAGAGTGAGGAACACGAAACCGATAAGGTTTCGTGTATATATATATAGGGCATCACGGCTCTCGTGAAAGGTACGATTTACAACCCTAACTCTTCAATACACAGGTCTCAAGCATTAAGATCTGATTGGTACGAGAATAGGAACCCAAATAAGGAACGCCCAACTTTTGTATCAACAAGTGGCGCCATCCGTGGGACCCTACACTAAGAACTAGAATGACGAAACACAAAAACTCAGGCCAGCGGACTCCGCAGGTGGAAAAAACACGTGGTGACCCCAGAGGAAGAACCATCAAGATTCAACCTCTAGGCAGGCCTCTAGAACAACCAACGCGCCTGGTCACCAAGAATTGGGCCCAACCCTAATTCTCCCAACGGTAGAATTGCCCACAGGGATTACCCAGGCCACCACGGTAGTTCCAAGCACTGAAGAACTTCAGCGCACTCTCTTCAATACTCCCCATCAAACGGCACCCATTGTGGACAACACTGTGCCGCCAGGCGCGCCTAACCGGGATAGGGGACCTAATACGGAAGCAGATATCGTTGCGCTGGAGGAGGACACGCCTGAGTTAATGCTAAGTAATATTGTATCTCAAAATTACGAAACCTTAACTAACCTCATGTAAGAGGAGGCAAGAAGAAGGTCAAGTCAAAGCCTACAAGCCCGGCTTAACTTTAATGAAACATCCCCATCACGCTACCAGGAGCGCGAAAACAATGAGAGGCGTACCAATGTCCACGCTAGACTTGGTACAACATCCGATTCACAATACTCGGAGGATTACGAAGACAATGAGAGGCGTACCAATGTCCACGCTAGACTTGGTGATTGCAGAATCCAAGATAGACTTGGACGGCAACGCTCACTGAGCGAGAGCTCTTCAAGGTCCGGAAGCAGAAGAGTTCATGATAGACTGGGGAGACGAATTTCCCCAAGCGAAAGCCCCTCAAGCTCAGACTCTGAGGAAAAACGGCGCAAGCGCCGCAAAAGGGACGATTCTTCCTCAAGTGACTCCTCGGACAACGAGGACAAAGAGACAGGACACTGGAAGTCCAGAGGAAGACATCGCGAGGAAGAAGACGAAGATATATATCTCTTCCTTGGTGTCGCCAAAAGATTGATGCATTCACACGGCGCATCAGCGATTATTCGGATCACAAGAAAAGGCGCATGCCCGCCAATGTTAAAACATATGATGGAACGGGTGATCCTGATGACCACCTAAAAATTTTCGAATCCGCTGCTACTATCGAAAATTGGCCACAACCTGTGTGGTGCCATATGTTTAACTCCACATTAGTGGGGAATGCGCGAACCTGGTTTAGCAAGCTTCCACGAAGAAGCATAAACGGGTTTGAAGAGTTGCGAAAAGCATTCCGCTTGAATTTCACTCAGAGAAAGAAGTGCTCCAAGAACCCTGTGGAATTGGCCAAAGTAAAACAGCGCCAAGGGGAGTCAACGATGCTTACATGGAGCGCTTTAAGGATGAATGTATACACGTCAAGGCGTGTCCTGAAGTACTAAAAATTTCAGGGTTCATGAATGGGATTAATAACCTAGAGCTCATTAGGAAATTAAATGATAAGGTTCCCCAAACCTTTGATAAACTAATGAAGCGCACAAGGTCCTTCGTCCAAGGTGAAGCTGCCGCCGCAGATAGCAAAAAAGGATACTCGAATTACAGATCGCAAGAACAGTCAAGGAAACAATCCAATGACCAGAGCGGTAATCGTAGTAAGAACTATCGCAATGATGGAGGCGCACGGGGAAACGACAAATATACCCCGTTGATAAAAACTCCAAGAGAGATATTTGCAACAGAAGGCGCAAACTTCCCTAAACCCCCACCAATGCGCACCCCAGAAGGAAAGCGCACAGGGAATGGATATTGTGAATATCACGGACAGAAGGGCCACACCACAAATGAGTGCGTCCAATTGCGCCAACTAATTGACAAATTAGTGAAAGAGGGCAGGATGGATCACTTAGTTAAGAACATCAAAGATGGGAAAGACAGACAAAAGACCGTAGATAAAAAGGAAGCACCTAAAGATAAAGTTGACACAATCTACATGATACAATCATGGCAGCGCAAAGTCAAGCAAAATATCAGCCAAAGATTTTCCTCCGGTAATGAAATCTCTTTTCCCACTTTGATTGCGGACAACGCAGTGGCGGAACCACTCACCATCGAAATAAACGCGGGGGGTCACGATATCCACCGAATGTACGTTGATGGAGGTGCATCCGTGGACATAATGTACTAACATTGTTTCAAGAGGTTACGACCTGAGATACAGAGTTAGCTAGTCCCCGCCGTGACATCATTGACGGGCTTTACAGAAGAAAAGATATAGCCAATGGGAGAACTACGGCTTCTAGTTATGGTCGGTAATAAGGAGCACTCCACAAAAGCTTGGATGAACTTCATGGTGATTAAGTCTCCCTCGCCATACAACAACATCATTGGAAGATCGGGAATATCAGCCATACGCGCAGTACCATCCACAGCACATGGGATGCTCAAATTCCCAATAGAAGGTGGCATTGTCACCCTCTACAATAATGATGTGCCACCCGAAGAATGTAACACGGTTACATGCGAAACGACACACACTCCAGAACATAGCGCAACCAAGATACCGAACCTAAAAGTAGCAATCCACCCCGATTACCCTGAACAACAGGTATCGCTTGGGGGCTCGCTGTCTGATAAGGGCAAAGCAGCCGTGTGCACACTCCTGCAAAAGAATCTGGACGTCTTCGCATGGGAACCAAAGCACATGACTGGTGTGCCGCGGTCAATCTCGGAACACAAGCTGCAAATCCGACAAGGATATCCACCAGTAAGGCAGAAAAAGCGCGGCCAAGCTCCAGAGCGTGCGAAAGCCATCTTAGAAGAAGTGCATAAGCTAGTGGACGCGGGCATCATGCGTGAAGTCTACTACCATGACTGGCTTTCTAATCCAATGATGGTTAAGAATAGCGATGGCAGTTGGCGGATGTGCGTAGACTTCACCGATCTAAACAAAGCATGTCCACAAGACTGCTACCCATTGCCAGAGATAGACTGGAAGGTAGAATCCTTATGTGGATATCCTTTTAAGTGTTTCTTGGATGCATATAAAGGGTACCATCAAATCAAAATGGCTAAAGAAGATGAGGAAAAGACAGCTTTTCACACAAGCCAAGGCGTCTATTGCTATACGAAGATGCCTTTTGGACTAAAAAACGCAGGCGCCACCTACCAACGCTTGGTAGACAATGCATTTGAAAAGCAAGTAGGCCGCAACCTAGAAGTCTACGTGGATGACCTGGTCATCAAAAGCCATACTGAGGATGAAGTGGTGCATGACATTGAAGAAACATTCAGAACATTAAGGCAGATCAATATGAAGTTAAATCCTAAGAAGTGCACTTTTGGCGCTACAGAAGGCATGTTCTTGGGGTACTTGATAGAACCGGATGGCATTAAGCCATGCCCAGAAAAAACAGAATCAGTCATCCAACTTCCTTCCCCACGCACGTTGAAAGAGGTCCAATCTCTGAATGGGAAACTAGCTGGTTTAAATAGATTCCTGTCCAAGTCAGCGGATAAATCACTCCCACTTTTTAAAACACTCAAGAAGTGTACAAAAAAGGGAGACTTTCGTTGGACTACAGAAGCGGAAGAAGCTTTTCTACAGTTTAAGCAGACTATAGCAGCGCTCCCCAAGTTAGTCGCACCCCGACCAGGTGAAGAGTTGATCATATACTTATCCGCAACTCAGGGGGCAGTAAGCGCAGTGCTACTGACAGATAGGAATTCGGTGCAAACACCGGTATACTTCGTAAGCAAAGCACTTAAGAAAACGGAGATTAACTATAGTCCAATGGAAAAATTGGTCTTGGCGTTAGTGTTTGCAGCCAAAAGACTGCGCAGGTACTTCCAAGCGCATCCTATAGTGGTAATCACAGATCAACCTATCAAGCAAGTTATCTCCAAACCTGTCGCATCTGGGCGATTGCAAAAGTGGAGTGTATTGCTAGGCGAGTACAACATCTCCTACAGACCGCGCACTGCAGTCAAAGGGCAGGTTCTCGCGGACTTCATCATTGAAAAACCGGACGCCGAGGATATAGCTCCACAACCCAAGGTCGAACTACAAGAACCATGGATTCTATTCACGGATGGATCCTCATGCGTAGACGGTTCAGGCGCAGGCCTTATCCTCACTAACCCAGAAGGAATGGAATTCACTTACGCCCTACGCTTTGAATTTACAGCCACGAACAACGAGGCAGAATATGAAGCCCTAATCGCTGGGCTACGCCCTACGCTTTGAATTTACAGCCATGAACAACGAGGCAGAATATGAAGCCCTAATCGCTGGGTTACGCATTGCCACACGAATGGGCGTACGCAACCTAGAGGCAAATGTGGATTCTCGATTGGTAGCCAACCATGTGTCAGGCGAATATGTAGCTAAGGAAGATAACATGATCCAATACCTCGAAAAGACGAAGTCATTAATCCAAGGGTTTGACAGGTTTACAATCAAACAAGTCCCTAGAGGGGAAAACAAGAAAGCAGATGCGCTGAGCAAGATTGCGTCTACAAGTTTTGCTCATCTGTCAAAACAGGTATTGGTGGAGATTTTAAAAGACAAATCTATCTCTGAGATGGAAGTATCTACGGTGATAGTAGAGGAAGGCCCTACGTGGATGACTCCTATCATGGACTTCATAAGCAAGGGCATACTCCCTCAAGAACAGAAGGAGGCCCGACGAATACGGCGCACAGCGCAGCGGTTTGAGCTTAGAGATGGTGTCTTATACAGGCGCTCATTCTTGCAACCATGGCTTAGGTGCGTTGGACCTCTTCAGGCAGATTACGTACTCCAAGAGATCCATGCTGGTTCATGCAGTACGCACTTAGGACCACGGTCTGTCGTGGCGCAAGCCTTAAGGTCAGGGTACTACTGGCCCACTATGCACCGTGATGCGCGGGATATAGTACGGAAGTGCAGCGACTGCCAAGTTCATAGACCCATCCCGCACCGACCACAGCACGAGCTAACACCTATCACATCACCATGGCCATTCTATAAGTGGGGAATCGACATCGCTGGACCATTCCCCGTTGCCGCAGGAGGATTGAAATTCCTTATTGTGGCAATAGACTACTTCACTAAGTGGATTGAGGCAAAGGCGGTGGCAACAATAACAGGTAACCAAGTGAAGCGATTCGTATGGGACAACATAGTATGCCGCTTTGGATTACCCGGGGAAATTATCTCAGACAACGGAAAACAATTCCGCGACAACCCGTTCAAAGACTGGTGCGAACAACTGCACATCACGCAACACTTCGCATCAGTAACACACCCACAAACCAATGGCTTGGTTGAACGCGCAAATCGCAGCCTAGGCGAAGGAATTAAAGCGCGTCTGGACAGGCACAAAGGAAGATGGGTGGAGGAGCTTTCGCATGTTTTATGGGCGCACCGCACAACCATCAAGGTTAGCAACGGAGACACCCCCTTTTCTCTTGTCTATGGGACAGAAGCTGTCATACCGGCCGAAATCGGGATGCCAACTATTCGAACAGCGGAAGTTAACATTGCCAGAAATGATGACGAGTGGCTCATAGTCTTGGATCTACTGGAAGAAAGGCGTGAACGCGCAGCGATACGGGATGAAAAAGCCAAGTCAAGGATGAAAGGATACTATGACGCTAAAGTACGAAGCACTTCATTCAGACCAGGCGATTTCGTATACCGCGAAAATGATTCAAGCCGCGCAGAAGACACTGGAAAGCTCGGACCAAAGTGGGAAGGACCTTACGAGGTCATCGAAGCACTAGGAAAAGGCGCGTACAAGCTGCGTGATAAGGATGGCCATGAGCTACAACGCACGTGGAACATTCGCAATCTCAAGAGATGCTATCTTTAGAAAAGGCTACGGCCCCACACATGGATACCCACACACTTTAGTAAGTGCCCCAATAAAGATCCATGTATTTCTACTCTTGTTTTTTCTATTTATCTAGATAAGTAATTTCTCTCTTTTATAAAAACTTGCAAGTATTCATTCAAACTCGCGGTTTCTAGCTAACTCCGCGATACATTTTCTTTACATTGTCATTTAAATACTATTTATGTTTAAATGTGTTGGTTACATTACCTTTAGCCTACATGGCGTGCATGCACTTATTAATACCCACGTTGGTAAAAGGATGAGTTAACCTACTAAACAACTCGTTGAGTAAGAGGGTTGCAAACCCATCAACATCGGATCATGCATCCTTGTTAAACACCT
>LBNU01007931.1:58617-73485 GCA_014162995.1 Artemisia annua
AGTGCGCGACCCAGAAAGTTGTGGAGACTGTTCCCCAGCAGCCTGTGGAGACTGTTCCCTAGACGGGGCAACACTCTGCACTGGCGTAATCTGCAATACTATAGGGGACTCCTCAGGCGCGTCCTGGGCAACCTGCAGGGTACGCCCCGCGGTAGCCTCCAGGATGGGAGTCTCACCTTCTCTTAGGGGACGCACCCCTACAGTAACCAACTATGGCTTCTCCAGATGTACAACAGCGAACAGGTCCATCTCTGCGCATGCAACAAACACAAACAAAATGGAAGGGAGTTATATAACCAATATGCAAAGAGAAATGCTTACGCTATCAAATCAAGAAGAAAGAAGGACAAGCACCCACCCCGACCATCAGCGTACAAGAATATGGGGACCTCTGACTCCGGTTGGAAGTAGTTGCGACTAATGCCCATATGCACCAGGAACTCTTCTAGGTACGCCCTAATGGGGATGCGATTACCATTGATGGTATCCGCATCATCTGCGTTGTACGCTCCGAGGAGGGGGCGCTCATCCTTCGGCAAAGACCCTTGGGTATAAAAGTCATAGCCAAAGGGAAAGACTGCATCGTCAATCCAGAAAAACTTCTCCCTCCAGTTCCTCAGCGAATCTACCTTATCCGTATAGCACTGCAGTGGTCCTACACGCTTGGAAAAGGTGACCCACCCATTTAACCACGTCGTATGATAAAACGCGCGGAATAAATTGACGGTGGGGTCAATCGCTAATAAGCGACAGTTCACTTCAAAATTTGTTATTTTGGCAGCGCCAATACAATGAAGCTGGGAGATGTGGAGCTGATAATAATTTAATATATCGCTCAGGAATACGGAAAGGGGCACACGCTGATTCGCCCACTCGAAAAAGCGTGTATACACCCCAACCTTCCCTACGGGGAAGTCCGCGATTGTATCATTCGGAGCCGGCACCACCGGGTGCTATGCTAAGGGAATATAATAGTCCGAGGCGAACTCAGTAAGTTCATCCTCGGACATGTTGGAGGTACAGTCGTGTAATTGAAGAACCATTTTCTTTAATAGCGCACGCGCTGATTACCTTAAGTAGTGGAAGGTTTTTTGAAAACTATTTCGGAGATATAACAATGGAGGATAAAGGTGTTTTTACTGTGATAATCACAGTGAAAATGAAGAAGGAGGTTATATAGGGTATTACCCACCACAGATGATGGACACGTGTAACCCACTACCCCAAATCGTGTGGCTGGAAAACGAAAAGGTACAGACACGTGGATAGCCTCTCCATTTACCGAGGCATTTCAGGTGACCTTTTTTGGACTAGATACGTAGTACATATATATAGGTGGTAAAGATTTGAATCTTCCCGCGCACGTATCGGGAATCATTTTGACGCAGCCGTTAGTCTAGCATCCGCAGGTTTCACCTTGCGCATACTAGACTGGGGGGACATGATGACGTATAGTCTATATTCAGGTCACGAACTCGACTATTGGACGCCACTAATACTTAAGCCCACCACGGGTGGGCTACTATGATAACAGTTTGGGCTCACGAAGGCCCAAACTCAAAGTTATTTATGGTTTTGATTGGATATCTCTTATTTATGGGATATATACCAACTAACCGATATAGGCGGACACGCCAAAGAGTGAGGAACACGAAACCGATAAGGTTTCGTGTGTATATATATAGGGCATCATGGCTCTCGTGAAATGTACGATTTACAACCCTAACTCTTCAATACAACCCTAAACCGATTACTTACTCTCACGCCGGAGGATAATCGTGGGAGACAATCCAACGATAAGCCTAACGGTGTTTGTTTGCTTTCTTAGTGCGCAGGTCTCAAGCATTAAGATCTGATTGGTACGAGAACAGGAACCCAAATAAGGAACGCCCAACTTTTGTATCAAAATATATTATTAATTAAACAATATGAGTCATATATGTGGAAAACTAGAAGGGGGGTTGAATAGTTTTACGTCCTTTTAAATTTATAGAAACTTTGTTTTCAAAAATACTTCGATTTTAGTTTATGTGAATTCAATACGTGCACTATATGAACAATTCTAACTAACTGACTAAGCTAATATAATGTAAATATAAATGTAATGAAAAGATAGAGTTAGCAAGATCAAACCTGTAATACCAAAAATTTCAATCTTGGTAAAATTACGAAAATGCCCCTATAATTTTAAAAATTAAATAAAGCTACAATAAATTATAATAAAATTCCTAAAACACCACAAATGTATAAAATATGGATCCTAATAATTTTAATAAGTCAAAATTAAATTCTAAAGCCCAAAATAAATAAATAGGCCACGCCTATTATTTTTACTGGACCAAATAATTATAAGTTATGTACAATTATTAAAGAAACAAAAGGATAAACACAACACAAATATGGAAATTATAAATTTGTGATTTGGCATCTTTATTTATCCCAAAATTTCGGCCCTCATACCCCCAATATCTCTATATGAAACGCCATATTTCCTCCATTCCATAATTTCATTAAAACCGACTAAAAATAAAATCCTAAAAATCCTCTCAAAATTCCATTCGACTCCATACCATTTTTCTGGAGGTTCTACAAAATTTTCGTGGCTTCTACAAGGCTTAAACAACATCAGAAAAATAGTGTTTCGATTTTTGGAGGCTTGTATTCTTGTGTGTCGAATTTTGTTCAAAAACGAGGTATAAATCCATTCTGAATCATTCGACCTTTCATAATTTCGTTTTCCATTTTTCCTGAGTTCCTTACATCATATATGATCTGTGAAAAATCATTACAAGGTCGTGGGATCAGTCGTGTGCTCGTGGGGATTTTCTTGGTGTCGTGGTGTTCATTTGAGGACCAAATTCGTTACGCCCTTTCTACACATCCAATATTCGGTCTGGTATTTTTCCCATGGTTCTTACATCATATAAGTCTCAAATAAAATGATAAACACGAATCATGCATGATCTATAATTTATTTGTGAATTAAACTTAAAAAAAAACGTGACAAAACTCTAAATAATTCGATACTAATTTTCTGGGCATGAACATTATTTTTCGTGGACTCTATATAATATATAAGAACTCAGAAAAATACTAATTAAAATTTTTGAGGCTTGGATCATGTTTGTGGAATTATTTTCTATTCGCTAAATTAAAAAGAAAAGAAATAAAAAGGAGCTCTAAACTATTCGACCTAGGGTTAGGGTTTTGGGCATGAAATCTGGTCATTTAATGTGGTTTAAGGTTGTTGAGAATGATGGTGTAATGATTGGGAATTAATTTTAGGGTTTGTGGTATTTCTAGTATTTAACGATTTGAATAAATAAGTACAAGGGCTGTTTTGTAATTTTCTGAAACTTGTGGACTGAATTTGAAACTTTTTAAATCTGTTAGAAATTGGGTAAAAATAGTTCATGGGTTGTTTGGATGTTTTTCATAATTAAAATGACTTAATATGTAATTATTAATTAATTATTATGTGAAATTAAAATAAATGATAAAGGAAGGACTAAAAATGTAAATTCTGGAAACTTGAAGCCATTTTGAGTAAATAAAAATGTTAAGAGTGTTTTGTGTAATTTTGAGTATTTATGGGCTTAATGTGTAATTATTAGGAAATTATGATTTAATTTATAAGTTTTATAAACTTAAGGGACCAATTGTGTAAATTCTGAAATCTGAGGGGCTGATTCGTACTATATGCAAATTCTGATGTGACATTCTGTAATTTGGTAAAATAAGATGCTTGTTTGGTAAATGTGGATATTAGAGGGATTAAATCATGAATCATGTAAATGTAGGGTTTGTTGTGTAAATTATATAACTAGGGGGTATAAACTGTAAATTGTGAAACTAAAGGAACTAAAATGTCATTCTGAATAAAGTGTGTATTTAAATCAGTAACTTAAAGTATTTTCATGTTAGACCTTTGAATTTAATGAATTTACAATGAAAACCCTAAACTATGTAAACTCGTCATAATTAACCTTAAACTTTTGTAACTTGTTGAGATATACCTTATGCCCATAATAATTCTTAAATAAGGACGTAACCTAATCTGTAACATTAATATCTTGCTAAGTATGGAAATCTGTTAATTATAGAAAGTTACTAAATATGGAAAGTTACTAAAACTGGAAAGCCGACTAAAATAAGTAATCTGAATTAAATAAGCTTTTAATAAGTTAGTCATGAATTCGTGTAGATTCGCTGAAGATGGAGTTTTCTTCCGACTTTGATATTTTCTGTTGTGTTTTCATTTGCGGTATAAGGTACAGATATTCTGACCCTTTTCAGTAAGGTTTCTCATGACTCATGATCCGTCTTCCCCACTCCACTCTGATTTCTGATCTTGGTTCCTCTGATATCTCTGGTTCATTGATATTACATTTGTATGATAACTTTTGAAAATATAACCGCATGGCATGGGACAACTGTATGGATATGATTTCTGTTAATATGATATTAGACTTGTTTTAAATGGAAACTTAAATAACTCTTGCTAAAAATATTTTAAAGAACTACCTTTATGATAAATATGATTTTAAATGAAATGGAAGACTTCTAAATCTGTTTTTCTTATTAAACTTTCATACTTGTAAACTCTGAACCATTGGTATGAACCATTGTTACTTTTCTGTTTCTTTTGCTTAGGATTCCCTATACCATTGCTATGATCCCTTACTGTTTGAACTTGTTTTCTGAATCATTGGTTATTTTCTGAATCACTTACTATCTGAAATTGCTATCTGAACCTTTGACATTGTATTTATGAAACATGGACCTCTGATATTAAACTTCCGATATATAAACCTTTTGATATTGAACTTCTGATTTATGAACCTCTGGCTTATGAACCTTTTTAAAAGATAAACTTCTGATTTATAAACCTTTTCAAAAGATAAACTTCTGATTTATAAACCCTTTAAAGGATGAACTTCTGATTTGTGAACCTTTCTAAAATTTGAATCTCTGATTTATGAAACTACTAATCTGAGTAAATCTAACATCTGTATATCTGATACGATCTAAAAAAATCTGGACATCTGTTTAATCTGGATAATTAATTTTGATATGTAATCTGAACTGTTAAAATTAGACATTGACCATTCAGTATGAAACCCGGGCTATCACTAGGCATGGGGGTTCCATGTCCGTGTCATTGATGCACCAGTGACATGACTCATGTGTGGGTGAGTGATTTCTCACACCGTCCCTTTGATTATGGTCTGCATGTGAATGGGTAAGGGGCGAATGGATGCATCCTAGGTCTGTTATCTGATATCTGTTATCTGTTATTATCTGTTATCTGGTGAATGTGACTGTGTGTGCAATACACGTCCTTCACAACCCATTGAGGTCACCCCTCTGTTTATATCTGATATTCTGAGGCCTCCCCTCTGGATTGTATATGAGGCGATTATCTGTTATTATCTGATCTGTTCTGGGCACGTGGTTGAAATACTGAATACTTTGTCTGCACCTTAACTTAGATTTAAACTTAAACTGGTAACGTAACACTTAATCTTTTCTTATTAATATTTATTTCACCTTATTGTCATTATTTCTTATGCTATGACCATTCTGATACTCATCCAATGCAACATATTCGGTCTCTTTTCTTCTGTTTCATATTACCCTTTTGTTATATCTGTTCACTGGGCTTTTTAAGCTCAGCCGCGTTTCTTTTCCCCGCGGCAGGTTTTAGAAGGAAGCTGGGTTATGGGTGAAGAGTGCAAATAGGAGCTTTAGTGAGGACTTTGCTTTCATGACTTCTTAGTGGTTTTTGACGAAGACTCTTGATTAGTCATTTGTACCCTATACTGATATTGTATTTCTTTTCCATAGAACCTTTTGTAACCTTTTATAACCTTTGTATTCATTTGTATTATATAAGTTAATGCTTGTGTTTGTTCTGATTGACACCATGAATGTGACACTTTAGCCCTTGTCGGGTTGGGGTGTTACAAAACCGCAACACAAGGATTTATATTGGTTCGGCTACGAAGCTCCTCTTCGCCCTACTCCACTCCCCGAGTCTCTTACTCGAGAGTTTTCTTCACTATGTCAACAAACTCCCTTGTGGCGGAGAAACCTTACACACCTTTGCTTACACTTTTTAGCGACACCAAGCAAAATGTCGAGTTCTAATAGTAGCTAGAACCAATCTCACAACTAGTCACTACTTCTTCACACCACTACTACTTCACTACTTCACTACTATCTCTTCACAACACAACTTCTACCCACCTAAATCTACTTATCACAAGCACTACACAACTTTACAAATGATTTACACAATCTACAAAACTAATCTACAATACTTCTTGATTTGATATTGAAGGAGTATTCTTCTCTTGCACTTTGAATGATGAGGGATTGAGTCACTTGAAACAAAGACTTATCATCTTATGATCAAAGGATTTAGAAGGATCTATAGAGAGGATTGGGACTGAAAATTTTCGTGCAAAAGGTGAGGAAAAATTGCAAGAATGAACCTGTATTTATAGGCAAAAAAATCTGACCACAGGAGCGTGCCGGCCCCGTTAAATGGTGGCCGGCTGTCACACCCCGCCAAAGCGGAAACACGAGGTGCATCATAATCAATAATCATCACAAAAGAGATATAGAACAATACCATAATTTACATTAAAGGAAAAGTATATCATTACAATATTGTTATAGCCGACATCGGCAATTTAAGATACAAAGTTTAGTTCCCAAAAGATAGCTTTGTAATACATAATGATCAGTAGTGACATGTGAAAACTTCATTATGCATAGACCTTGAAGAAAAACTTACTGACGATCACCTAAAATGCATGAGAGAAAACGGGTCAACTATGAAAATAGTTGGTGAGTACACACGGTTTATATAATATGAAAAACCTTTTAAGAAAGTTCACAAGGCAAAGGCATTGTAAATCCACTCAGTTGCAAATCCCGCCCATACAAAACTTGCAACCTGTGTGTTCACAACCCATTGCATATAAAATAGTATGTGGTAGTCAAGCACACACAGTCATAATAGTTCACAATATAAGCACCACGTATATAATAATGTATGCCAGGCAAAGCTCCTAAAATAAATAATATGTGTCCCGTAACATAGTGAACGAGAGGTTGGCTATCCATACTACCTATTGATAGGAGACTAACAATGCGAATGTACGAACAATACATCATACAACTATTATATACAATTAAGAACGCTCTGAACATGGGAGACTTTGCACGCTCCACCAATAAGGTGACACCTTTAGGTCAAGAACGCTCCACCGACATGGCGAGACTTTAGGTCATAGTACATACGGTTCATTAAGTTTCAAAGTTCGCAATAAAGTTCAAGAGTTTGATTTAAGTTCAAAAGTTTAAGTCAAAAGAGTTCATAAAATAGTGATCAATTTAGTTCAAGTATAATTCATGCATCCACCCCAAAGCGATTAAAATGGTTAGAAAAAGGGGTTCGTGAATACTCACCTTAACATAAATAATTAACAAGCTCGAGAACGAAAAATGACCAGACACGACCTAAGAACCCAATCTATAAGCTCATATACCCAAATCTTCTTTGATAGCTCCATAACCACAACTCACTCACCAACAACTATAGTTTTCATGTTTTTATAAATTTCTGTAAACTAAAAAAAATGTTAAGTTTATAAAAATGGAGTATATATGCATGTGTACAAAGTGGGTTGTGATTTTGGCTTGCGTATTGGTAACAAGAATGTAGTCAGCATGCATATGTGATCGCGGTAGAAAGTCAACTTTAACCAAGAAATAGTCAAAGGAGTCAAACCACGCGTTTTCCGGTGAGTATAGTGTATCCCCGGGTCGTTAAGTCCCGACGAGGTGTGAAATGGTGGAACGAATCAAGTTCGTGATCGGGTGATTTGAATAGTGATATAAAGTGATATTTTGGATTTTAGAACTATAATAGCAAGCATAAACTAAAAAGCAACAATTAAGCATATAAAACAAACACGTAAAGCACAAACAACCTAAAACGCAATCTAATCTAAAAACGGGCCAAAAACTAAATGATTAAAGCAAAGATAATAATAAAACAAGTAGCAAATAAATAATATAAAGCTAACTATAAAAGGTAACAACTAAAATAATAAACTGGATTATACTTAAGCAAGCGACTAAGAAATATGTGATAAAAGGATATACTTGTTAAGCAAATCATCAAGATCCCTAAGTGTGGTTTATTATTTCAATTAAGTCCTCTATTAATGAATTAATATCTTATACGAATAATTATTTCCTCACAACGTTGGTTTATTTTGAAAACAATTTTTCATAAAGAGATATCAATGTCTAGATTAAAACCCAATTATTTTCACGGCTTTTGCCCGCTCAAACAACCAAAATTTCAATCTAAGTAACTTAAAAATTACTAATCAATATATTTTTATAATTTTTATAAAACCACACTTAATTCACGGAATAATCTACTTAACAAGCATATAAAAGGTCTACTCGCTACTCATGACTACTAAGCTAACAATAACAGTTAATCCAACAATAACAAACATATTTCTAAACTAACTTATATGAACTCTACTCGCGCATAATAAAAACTACACTACAAACAACGAATAATAAACAACAATAACAAAATATGACCTAAACATAATAAAAATGAAATGAGATAATCGAGAAAGGATTAGAAGTCACCAAATTCGGGTTAAGGGGCGAGATGATACAATAACTTTCAACAATACCAAATATACCCATCTCCAAGCTAATAAACCCATAACTTTGCTCGTTGGCTTCATAAACACTTCACCAATTATCACTTACAAGTTGCCACTAATCGCTACAAGATTATATATTATGAAAAACAAATCAAAGTTTCAAGCGACAAAGATAACGATAAAGCCATTTGAACTAAAATTAATAAAATCTAATCATAGAAGTAAAAAAAAGTTCAGAAACTAAATTTTGCAAAAGTTTGACTAGTAAATTAAATGTAAAGACTTGACCTTTCATTTATACTAGAAGACATGTTTAAGAAAAAAATACTTAACCAAACAGTAAAGAAATAAAGGATACCAGTGATTCATTCGAAGCAAAATGATTAAGAGAAAATTGCAAAACAAAGGCTTGAGATTAACAAAGCATAACCATAAACTAATAATGATAAAAACTTACTTGAACAAAAGTTGAATACAAAGTTTATAAATTAAAACTAATTAAATTCTGATTCTAATCTAATCTAAAGAAAACGAAGAAGTAAAAAAAGATGATGTTATCTTATCTACTGCTACTTCTCCCAATATATGTTGAGATATCAACTTGTCCTCCAAGATAAGTGGCCCCCAACGCAGGGGTATTTTGGTCTTTTTGCGCGCCAATCCAGGGACAAAGGAGTAATTTCGCTTGGCCATGAGCAAGGTAAAAATCAAATGTGCCATGAACATGATTCGAACATCAGACCTATCGCATCGCAACTAAGGAACCCAACCAGTAGACCAACTTGTTTTTTATATTAATATTTAGAACTTAAACTCTTTTATTCACTCTTTTTGGGTTGGGTTTCTTGTTTGATATAAATCGATTTGGCTTCCTTCGGGCTTGAGATTGGTCTTTAAAATTTTCGTCTTATGCATCGATGCTCCAAATAAAATTACCATTGATCTCGTAATTTCGTGCTCTTTCTAATCTCGTGCTCGTTTTGTTAGGTTTTCTTTGATTTTGGTCCACCTTTTAAAATATCCGTACCTGCACAATCACAAACACAACAACAAGCATATATATGGTATTTTTGATTAGTATTTTATCTTTTGAGCCCGTTTTATTAGGTAAAATATATGTGTAATTAGACACATATCAAATCCCCCAAACTAAAGTATTGTCGTGTCCTCACGCAATGTGATCAATTCACGCTCTTGAGAATAACTCTTTTTACTAACGTTGAAGAAGTAGCAAGATGTTCAAAAGAGATTACAAAATCATTTATTCCCGAGAACGCCCCGTTTATCCATTTTTAAACTTTACACTACTGCTTATGTACTTTTTACTTATTATGTGACGGGATGTTGACTTTCATTATTTTTCAATAACGTTTAGGGTCACAGAGCAGAAAAAACAACTCATAGAAAAGTGTCCATACGGATAGAATTCATCGTCCCTGATTTTTCACAAGTTCCCAAGCTAAGCGTAAAAACGAAATCACGTATATTTACAAGTTAGATGCCAACACTACTCATGGAAGTTACTTGTGTAAATAACCTCTTGCTCCCATTTTCCTATTTTCCTATATTTATTTTATTTTTGGTGAGAGATGAATTTCTTCATATTTTCTCGTTTCGATATGATTTTAGTCCGATAAAGATACTAAGTTTAGACGCTAAGTAGTTTCTAATCCTTCTCTCGAGAACCGTTGCATACAAAAATGAGGTCCACATCAAGGTCTCTGATTTAACATGATTTTGAGGGGTATCCTTTTTATGTACGACCGAAACAACTCATCTACGAGTCCAGAGACAGAAGCTTTATTAGGACCCCCCAGAGTCGATATTTCTCGTTATTAAACATTATTAAGCACTTTAACGTATTAGCCCTCAGCCTTTTATAACAATTACAACATCGGTTGCGAGCCGACAAGATGTAATAGTCTATTATGACCTTGGAATTTTCCTCTGCCTTTTTGAAGTCTACAACATCGGTTACGAGCCGGCAAGATGTAGAAAACTTTTAAGGCTTTGGATTATTATTATTATTCATTATTAGTTTGCCAAATCCCAAGTCCTACGGCTTTTATAACAATCATAACATCGGCTGCGAACCGGCAAGATGCAATAGTCTATTACACCGTAACACTGACAGTACCTTGATGTGTACCCAACTCTCATAAACAAGGATCCTTTTGACAAGAACCAAAAACTAAGTTTCGCCACAACCTAACATCTTTAATTATTTTTAACATATAATATGGGGTGAAACAATTTTGTGGGAGCAAAAAGCCACAAGTACCTTCGATGAGCTCTAAAGAGAACCAACTACTCCCCGTTTAGCATCTAACTTCTAAATAAACTCTATCATTTCTCGTTCTCCGCAAATTTAAAATCTCAAGTAATGAGATCCGCGGATGCTTAGCCAAATGAGTTAAGGGAACAAGCTAGGGCTCAACACGCCTGGTCAAGTCAAAATTTCTATTCCTACTCTAACCAGCGGAAAGTCAAACAAAGTGTCAAAACTTATTATNTAAATAAACTCTATCATTTCTCGTTCTCCGCAAATTTAAAATCTCAAGTAATGAGATCCGCGGATGCTTAGCCAAATGAGTTAAGGGAACAAGCTAGGGCTCAACACGCCTGGTCAAGTCAAAATTTCTATTCCTACTCTAACCAGCGGAAAGTCAAACAAAGTGTCAAAACTTATTATAAGTTTTGCAAAAATTTCAAACTTTTTCCATTTTTTGTACTTTTTTTGATGAATTTTTTCAATTTTTTTTATTTTTCGAGAAAAACGGGGTTGCATGAGTAAACGGCACATGAAAAGTGCAAGACAAATCAAATCGAAGATACCACTCCTTTGACTATTTCTTGGTTAAAGTTGACTTTCTACCGCGATCATTTTGGCGCCGTTGCCGAGGAGTATAGTGTATCCCCGGGTCGTTAAGTCCCGACGAGGTGTGAAATGGTGGAACGAATCAAGTTCGTGATCGGGTGATTTGAATAGTGATATAAAGTGATATTTTGGATTTTAAAACTATAATAGCAAGCATAAACTAAAAAGCAACAATTAAGTATATAAAACAAACACGTAAAGCACAAACAACGTAAAATGCAATCTAATCTAAAAACGGGCCAAAAACCAAATGATTAAAGCAAAGATAATAATAAAACAAGTAGCAAATAAATAATATAAAGCTAATTATAAAAGGTAACAACAAAAAATAATAAACTGGATTATACTTAAGCAAGCGACTAAGAAATATGTGATAAAAAGATATACTTTTTAAGCAAATCATCAAGATCCTTAAGTGTGGTTTATTATTTCAATTAAGTCCTCTATTAATGAATCAATATCTTATACGAATAATTATTTCCTCACGACGTTGGTTTATTTTGAAAACAATTTTTCATAAAGAGATATCAATGTCTAGATTAAAAACCAATTATTTTCACGGCTTTTGCCCGCTCAAACAACCAAAATTTTAATCTAAGTAACTTAAAAATTACTAATCAATATATTTTTATAATTTTTATAAAACCACACTTAATTCATGAAATAATCTACTTAACAAGCATATAAAAGGTCTACTCGCTACTCATGACTACTAAGCTAACAAAAACAGTTAATCCAACAATAACAAACATATTTCTAAACTAACTTATATGAACTCTACTCGCGCAAAATAAAAACTACACTACAAACGACAAATAATAAACAACAATAACAAAATATGACCTAAACATAATAAAAATGAAATGAGATAATCGAGAAAGGATTAGAAGTCACCAAATTCGGGTTAAGGGGCGAGATGATACAATAACTTTCAACAATACCAAATATACCCATCTCCAAGCTAATAAACCCATAACTTTGCTCGTTGGCTTCATAAACACTTCACCAATTATCACTTACAAGTTGCCACTAATCGCTACAAGATTATATATTATGAAAAACAAATCAAAGTTTCAAGCGACAAAGATAACGATAAAGCCATTTGAACTAAAATTAATAAAATCTAATCATAGAAGTAAAAAAAGGTTCAGAAACTAAATTTTGCAAAAGTTTGACTAGTAAATTAAATGTAAAGACTTGACCTTTCATTTATACTAGAAGACATGTTTAAGAAAAAAATACTTAACCAAACAGTAAAGAAATAAAGGATACTAGTGATTCATTCGAAAATTGCAAAATGATTAAGAGAAAATTACAAAACAAAGGCTTGAGATTAACAAAGCATAACCATAAACTAATAATGATAAAAACTTACTTGAACAAAAGTTGAATACAAAGTTTATAAATTAAAACTAATTAAATTCTGATTCTAATCTAATCTAAAGAAAACGAAGAAGTAAAAAAAGATGATGTTATCTTATCTACTGCTACTTCTCCCAATATATGTTGAGATATCAACTTGTCCTCCAAGATAAGTGGCCCCCAACGCAGGGGTATTTTGGTCTTATTGCGCGCCAATCCAGGGACAAAGGAGTAATTTCGCTTGGCCATGAGCAAGGTAAAAATCAAATGTGCCATGAACATGATTCGAACATAGACCTATCGCATAGCAACTAAGGAACCCAACCAGTAGACCAACTTGTTTTTTTATGTTAATATTTAGAACTTAAACTCTTTTATTCACTCTTTTTGGGCTGGGTTTCTTGTTTGATATAAATCGATTTGGCTTCCTTCGGGCTTGAGATTGGTCTTTAAAATTTTCGTCTCATGCATCGATGCTCCAAATAAAATTACCATTGATCCCGTAATTTCGTGCTCTTTCTAATCTCGTGCTCGTTTTGTTAGGTTTTCTTTGATTTTGTCCACCTTTTAAAATATCCGTACCTGCAAAATCACAAACACAAAAACAAGCATATATATAGTATTTTTGATTAGTATTTTATCTTTTGAGCCCGTTTTATTAGGTAAAATATATGTGTAATTAGACACATATCAATATGTTATGAGTTAAGATTAGAAATGATTTTGGCATTTGAAGTTTTATAAGAGTCATATAATTGTCTTACATGCATGTTGATTCATACGTAATATATGATATTTCATTGTTAGCTGCCAACGTTGCATGGTATAGATATTTGCTTTATACTTGCGACGTGTAATGGTACTAATAGATCTAGTGGCAACATATGAGATTGATACACACAAATTCTCTACACGTGCCATAGTGTGATATACATTGAATTTTAATTGTTTAGTTATTAGTTATATTATAGTTTAATGTTTAGAGGGTATAATTTGATCCCGGTAATTACTAACGTTAACTTCTTAAGTCACGAAACTTAAAACCGGGTAACGATAAAATGCAATGCTTATAAAAATGTTAAAACTTATCGACATAGCCTATTTTAATATTTACTATGAGACATAAGTCTATCGGAGGGTTTAAACGTCGTTAAAATTAAAATGTAGTACGTAAACGTGCAAAACATAAAAGGTTTAAGTTAAAATAGTAAAATAATAATAGTTCATATAAAATATGACTATTAGAGAAAATAAAGTATATAGAACACCTAGACTAGCTGTAGTCTAGTGTTGGTTACGAGTTAAGTGAAAGCGATTTAATTTATGTACTTACTTATAAAAGTAATGTCACTTAAAATTAGAATAATAATAAGTCAGAATAAATAGTCAATTTATAGCCTGAAATGTACGAGTTGCTACACCGGCCCCTTTAAAATTAAGGGGGCCGCTTTCCTGTAACGGCCAGATTTTTTGTCTCTTTCAGGTGAAAGTTTATTTGGTGAAAAACTAACTGATTTTGGTTAAAAATTTGAATTCATATATTTGTTATGAATTAAACATTTTCCTTTAATTACCAAAATTGTTTTTCAAAAATATATAAGATTTTTATAATATTTTATAAACTTTGTAGTGTTTAAATAAAATCCCTTTGATCATAAAATGTATTAGACATTTGTTTATTCATACTTTAAGTGATATTGTTGGATAGAATGATATTTGTAACTAAATACTTGTTTACGTAAGAATTTTACATTTAATGTTTTTACATTTTGTGATCATCAAAATGTAGGGATATCGAAAAATATTAATAACGTTTTTATGCATTATTTATATCAACAATCTCCCCCTTTTTGATGATTACAAAATCTAAACTCATTAAATCAAAAATTAATATATATACAAGTATTTAGTGAGTTTATATCA
>LBNU01007931.1:76866-94337 GCA_014162995.1 Artemisia annua
AACAAGCTAGGGCTCAACACGCCCGGATCAAGTCAAAATTTTATTCCTACTCTCGCCAGCTGGAAAGTCAACAAGGTGTCAAAACACTTATTATATTTTTGCACAACTTTTTCACATTTTTTTGTGCTTTTTCACTTCATTTTCATCATTTTTTCTTTGAAATTTTTCAAATTTTTCAATTTTTTCGATTTTTTAGGAAAAACGGGGTTGCGAGAGTAAACGGCTAAATGAAAGTGCAAGGAAAAAATCAAATCGAAGATTCACCCCCCCCAGACTAAAGATAAACATTGTCCTCAATGTTTCAAAGGTAAGGGTAATCCTAACAAAAATCTAGGGCCGTTTATTAATTATGCCAAAGATAACGTTAGTCGATAAGATTAGGATATATTGATGAGCAACGAATGATGAAACTCGAGTTGAGACAAAACAACGAGCACGAGAGTCTTCATTATTCGGGCAAATCCTGGACATAAACAAACAACAACAAGCACGAAACACGAGAAATGGAAGAGGCGCACCTCCTCACGTCACACTTATTAGAAATAAGAAAATAAGAAAGAAGATAGAAAGGATAAGCATGGGGTGCCTCCCACGAAGCGCTTGTTTATTACCGAGTCGTATAGCTTAGACTCGCCCCGAATTTACTTAATCTTGGGGGAGCAAATGGAACGGACACCCGATACAAAAACAGAGATGCCAGGGTCAAAGATAACATTCTCACTCCCGATGGAGTGAAGGAGAGGAGAAGTCACATCATATGTGACGAAGGGAAGAAAGATTTTGATAAAGAATAGTATTTCATCTTCAAAAGCAAAATTCTTGTTAAAGCTCATTTTAACAAAAACCTCGGGAAGGAGGGTTGGGGTTGTTTCTTCAATAAACAAACTCTTATGATAGAGTGCTCCTCCCCCCGGGTCAGGATCATCCTCAAGATAATCATACTCCGGAGGAGTTATGATGGGAGAAAGTTCATCGGCGAACTCCTCGAGACAAGAAGAAGAACCAATCGACGGATCATGATTAAGCAAAAACTCTAATTCTTTAAGATCGGATTCAAAATCAAAAGCATCGACTTCATCCCCCGGTGGGATGGGATCAAGATGAGCGAGTTCATCGGCGAAATCCTTAAGAAGGGCATCACTCTTATGATGTATATCCTTAAGCTCGGGTTCCGTATCGGACTCATCACTCTCATCATTCCGAATGTCGAAGATTGGATTATCGATTGTAAGAGTAAATTCAGAATCGAAATTAAATAAAGGATTGGTGATAGTCGTATCGAATGTTTCTGAAATTGAATCGAAAGGTCTCTCGGATACCCTTGGGATTGGAACAAGGTCATCAATCTCTTCAAGAAGATTGATTTTGACTTCCTTGTCCCCCATTGACAAGGTATCTGCAGATTCCTTAATGAGAAGATCGATCTTAGGATTAACTTCGAGCTTAGAAACTTGGACAAACATAGGTTGGACGTTTTCGGTACTTTCCTTATCAGAAGGAAACACCGTGTCCTTTGTCACCTCGGTTTCACGTTCCACTACTTTAGGAAGAGAAGAAGACGTAGTAGGAATTGTAGGTCCAGTATAATGAACACCACCTCGGTTAGGGAAACCGGGTGGTCCAGAACGAGAGCTAAGAAGATTTTGGTTTCTTTGCGGTTGGTAAGAATTAGCATAAACGTTCTCTTGAATGTAGCCACCGGTGGCTTGACACTCGAAATAAGAATATGAATCACCGTAAGTATCGCAACTTGGGTTGACTGCTTGCACGGGCTCCGGTGGCCACGATTTGTTTCGTGAAATGGGAACTCTCGATTTGTTCTCGATAATAGTCAACACATCTCTCGGAGTTCGACAATAGATATTTCCACCGGCGGCCGTATTGAGCGAATCTTGATCGGATGGTGTTAGAGAATTATAGAACATATCGACTTGGTGTAATTCCGAAAAACCGTGATGTGGGCATTTTCTCATTAAATCTTTGAATCTTTCCCAAGCCTCGGTGAAAGTCTCATCAAAATGTTGTTGAAAATTAATGATTTCTTTTCTGAGCTCAATTGTTTTGGAATGAGGATAAAATCGATTCAAGAATTTTGACGCTAAATCATCCCAAGTGGTGATAGAATTAGGAGGTTCACGATCAAGCCATCTTTTGGCTGCTCCTTTAAGTGTCAACGGAAACAAGATTAATTTCACCACATCATCAGGCACTTGATTTATTTTGAAAGTTCTGGTTATTAGGTAAAATCTGCTGATGTGTGAATAAGGATCATCGTTTTCAAAACCAAAGAAAGGATCAATGAAATTTAATAACTCGACGTTTATTTGATATTCATCTGCAAGAATCGGTGGAATAACGATGGCCTTTTCAAAACGTACTGGTATTCGAAGCAATTCCTCCAAAGTCCGCGTGTCCGCCATAAGAATTAAACGATTAGAGGGATAAGAAGATAGAATCAAACGGTTAAGAGGATAAGAAGATAAGAATTAAACACATAAGAGGAGACAAAGATTATTTTTTGGGTTTTTATGACGTAAAAACGTACTAAGATATAAGTAAAACAAAATATAAAACCAATTTTGAAAAAGAAAATATTTTTGGTGTTTTTGTGATTAGAAAAATGGAAATCAAAATAAAAATAAATTTTGAGAAGATAATATTTTTGGTTTTTTATATTTTGTAATTTTTTTTGGTTTTTTATAAAAAAATAGTGAGAAAATATTTACAAATAAAACGATAACTTCTCGGGGAAGGGTCTTCAAAACACAAATTGTTAAACGGGAATCAAAAACTCGCTTCAAACCTTCCCCGGCAGCGGCGCCATGAAATTGACGTGAGTCAATCGTAGTATAGTGATTTTCCAAGGAAACACAAGTGAAGTATTTCCCCGGGTCGTAGTCCCAACGAAGGTATGAATGGAGTTTCGGTTCGAGTCGTGAAATCGTGAATTGAATGGGAAAAAGGGAGATATTTGGATTTTAAAACTACAATAATAAGCATGAACTAAAAAGCAACAATAATAAAGCATATAAAGCTAGCACGTAAAGCACAAATAACCTAAAACGCAATCTAATCTAAAAAATGAGCACTTAGGAAGCACATAAATCTAGAGGCAAACTAAGTATACTAAGTAACGATAATAAATCTAGTAGCAAATATATAATTTAAAATTAACGCTAAAAGATACCAACTAAAATAGCAAACTAAATTATACTAAGCAAGCAAATATATGGTGAAAAGATATACTTGTTAAGCAAATTATCACGTTAAGTGTGGTTTATTATTTTAATTAAGTTCTTTATTGATGAATTAATATTCTTTTACAAATATTATTTTCTCACAACAACATTGGTTTATTTTGAAAACAATTTCATAAAGAGATATCAATATCTAGATTAAAACTTAATTATTTTCACGGCTTTTACCCATGTAAACAACCAAAATTTCAATCCAAGTAATTTATCATTACTAACCAATTCATTTTCTAACTTTTATAAAACCACACTTAATTCACGGAACAATCTACTCAACAAGCATAATAAAAATCTATTCACTACTCATATTAATTAAACTAATAAACACAAATATTCCAACAAACATAAGCATAACTAAATATTTAAACTAAAAATTGAAAAAGGAAAGAAAGTAGAACCCGATCTAAGAGACAAGACGAAATTAACCACCCGATCTTATAAACTACACAAACCATAAAGTTTAATTCTTAAAAAGCTTTAATAAAACCAAATAGTTAATAAAGTTTGTGACTTTATTAACTAATTAGCTTATTAAGACTAAAAGCAATAAACTTTATTAATAAGCTAGCTTATAAGACCCTTAAGCTCCGGCCTTAGCGGTAGAAATGACGAGAAACAAAGAAAAAATCAAGACTTTATTAGTATTAAGCATTAATAATGGCCAAATAAGCTATGAAAGAGCTTATTGGTTGAGAAAGCTACAAACTTTATTGTCAAAAACCTAAGAAAAAGCTAAAAGATTAAAACTTTATGATTAAAACTTAATAGATCTAATAAAATAAGCTAATTTTAGAATAAAAATTAATAAAGGTGCAAGCTTTTTATGAAATAAGTAATAAAACTACTAGATCTATTTAATAAGCTAATTGATAAAGCAAAAAGCTCTCGAAACTAAAAGGTGTCAAGACTTATTTAGAAAATAAGCCGACCTTAAAAAGCTCATGCACCTCTTTTGGCGTTCGAATCGAGCTAAAAGTAAAAAGAGGAAGAAAAAGATAAGCATTTTAAGCTAAAAACTAATAAAAATTAAAACTTTATATGAGATGAGTGAATAAAAACTTTTATGTATTTATTTATTTATTTTTTTTATATAAAAGATAGTTTATAAAAGAAAGGAAAGAAAGAAGTAAGAGTAATAAGCTAAAGATTAATAAACTTGCATTAATAATAAAAAGTTTTACAATAATAAGTATTTAAATAAGCTACAAATGATTAAGCTAAAATAGATAAGCTATTAAGCTAAAAGATAATAAAAGAAAAATACATCTAAAAAAAACTGCTACTCAAATAAAATAAAAGATGTGTGTGTGAAAATATTATGTGAGGAAGAGCTCCTGGATGAAAGATAGATCGGTGATATTTATAGCCCAATGATTGGCTTCTCCTTCAATGAATTTGGCCCCAATTTCGTCACCATACACTCAGCCAATGATTGAATCTCGATTATTCCATTCAAGCGTGTATGACAGCTCACAATTCGAAGGATCCAGAGATATAAGAGGGCACGTGGAGGCGTCCGAATGGCTGAAATGGAGATAGTGGGTGTGAGCCTTGGCTGATTTAATTTCGGCAAGTAGCATTCACGCAATGGCTTGCATCTATCACCCCTATGTTCACGTGCCACCTTTTAGAATTAATTTTGAGAACACGTGCCATGCCAAGGAATAAAATTCTACTTCATCTTTACGTGGCATGCTTCCATCATTTGTTCTCTTGTTATCTCTTCATTTTGCTGACCAAAAAGAGAACACCACATGCCTCAAGTTACTAAACCACAAAATGTATTCTTCATTTGATACTTTCTTTCACATAGGCTTGTTGGGCTGCTTGAGGAGTCTCCATCTCATCTTGGGCCTAGTTTTGAGTGGGCTTGGGCCACGTATGGCTGCTGCTGCTGGACAAATTAAATTGTCTTCATTTCTTCTCTTATTTGTGTCGATATGCTCACATAAAGAGGACTTGTCATCATAAATCACATTAATTGCCATTCATTTCATTTGTTTTTGCTTTTGTCGTGTATGACAAATGAGAAAACATTGACATTCATCTATTCCCATTCAATGCACTAGTCATGACTTGTCTTTTCCAATTGTCTCCGTTATGTAAATTGCAACTATCTTTAATTGTCTTCATTTATATTTCTTTTGCCTCGATGCTCCAAATAAAATTAACAATGAACTCGCAACTCCTGCTCTTTCCAATCTCGTGCTCGTTTTTGTCGTTTTCTCTTGATTTTTGTTCATTTTCCAAAATATCCGTACCTACACAATCACAAACACAAAAACAACATATATTTTGCATTTATTAATCGGTTTTTGGTCATTTTGGTCCGTTTAAATAGGTAAAAGGAATGTGTAAATTAACACATACCAGTAGCTCTTCATGGTAACGAATCAAATCCATATAGACAGGAAATAAGTTGATCGATAACATCAAATGGCAGGAAGTTCTACAACGGAACTTAGGATTTTATCAAAACATAGAAGTCAAACAATCACGTGATGAGTATCCAAACATATCAAAACGTACAGCGATAAGGCAGATCAACCATACAGATCGAAAGAATCCTAAAGTCTCACTATTCGCAGATCGTCGCAAACGAAAACAGAAGTCTAAGTCTCCACTAAGGCACTTCTCAAGACATCCTATGAACACAACAAGTGCATGTTATATGATGTGAGTATTATCACGTTGGCCAGGCGTCATAATACTAGCATCATATAAATATGCCCTCATGATGATCATACTTTATCTCAATCAATGAACAAATCTACAAATCCACCTAACAGTCCAACTAACTCCTGGGTTAGACCTATTCAAAGATCAATAACGAAACGATGTCGACAAAACAACGAAGCTTGGAAAGACATAACAAAATCAAACAATCATCATCCGAAAGAAACATGCCGCTAAGGCATCAATTCATCATAAGGTTCGTTTCAAGAATTTGTCTTTTCTGAATCTTCTTATGTCCGAGTAGTCAATCTTCCAATCTGAGAGTGAAACGGAATCATTAACTTGAGTTTGGTTCCTCAAGCCTTCTGCAATCTCTTCTTGGAATGTGACTGAGTAATGGAAATCTCTGGTACGATCTTCAATCTCTTCATCATCCAGTCTGCTTCCACTCTCAATTCAGCTTAGTACAACTAAGATGAATAGGGAAGTGAGACTGTATGTTCTTCATCAGCTCCAGGTTTGTCGTCTTGACCAGGTTCCTGCGTTCTGCTCGTCAGCCCTTCCGTCTTGCGGGGTATGTCATCAACTCTCCAGGGTAGTTACCGTTTTCTGTCATCTTCAGGTTCTATCCAGCTCCATCCTCCGGTGGGAACTTGGTGGTTCAACAAGAATCATATTCAAAAATTTCAGGGTGCCAAAACAACTTGCACGAAAATGTTCATTCTTTGGTGGACAAAAATAGGTGCAAGAGAACTTTATGACCGCGAAAGTAACGTACGAGTCTCTAGAGCAAAGATGATAACAAAAGTTTAATGATCGGGAATCATGGTAAAGGATTTTCAAATAGTTCAATACATCAAAGGTGAGGCATAACAGAACAATCGTCAGCATCTCAAATTCTTAAGCAACCAAATCTCATATCAGGATCAAATCGAAGTTGACTTTCCAAAGAAAGGCAGATTTAACACAGCATATTTTATCGTTCCAAAGGGAAAGAGATATTCTCATACTCGTGGTTAAACATCACCCGACTTCTCAAAGATGGAAAAGATGAGTAAAACAAAATCAAATAACGTCAAAAAGCTTACAGAGGATTTACCAAAAGCAAGATACGAACATAGAGTGCATCAAACACGTCATCGCCATGTAGATTCTCAGAATGCCCAAAGAGATGTCAAAAGGATTAACAAATAGATCAGGGATCGAAGATAAAATCAAAATAGCGCTATGCATTACCATGCAATCTTAAATGCCTTCAAACTTACTAGTGGTAAACTTAGGTGGTGCAAAACCTCTAACTCCAAAAGGATGATTCCAAAAAGGCATAGCTAAACGTAAGGTACGAATCAGAGTAATGCGGAAGCAAAGATACATAATCAAACACTTAAAGTCTACCCGTTCCTCACCAGTCAAAACTTAAGTTCGTGCAGGGGAATCCTAAGGCAAGTCCTCAAAGTGTTTTCCTATGTTCCTACAGTGGAAGCCTAATGGTCCAAAACTCACAGGTCATAGCCTGAGCTCTACGGATGTTGCATCTGCCGATCCAAACCCGGTCTCTGATACCATAATTGTAACACCCCAACCCAAGAAGGGCTAAAGTGTAACATTATGGAGTCAAATCAGAACACAAGCCAAACGGAGATACAGTTCCATACAAAGCTTACAAAGGTTACAAAGGAAAAACTAAACAAATACAAAATACAAAAGGGCAACACTAATGAACTAAGCCCAAATACAATATACTAAGCCCATCATCAATTACTTCTAATCATCTCTAAGTCCGCCCAGTAGCTAATCAGGGTGAAGTCTTCTAAGCCCAAAATAAAATCTCTAATCCATAAACCCAGCTTCCTACTAAACCTGCTGCATGAGAAAATAAATGCGGCTGAGCTTACAAAGCTCAGTGAACAGATATATAGATATAGCAAAACAAAAGCAGAGAAACGATACGAAGGGAATACAATAAATAAAGTCAAGAGCATCATAAGAAGTACAAAGTAAAGGAGTAGGATAAAAGGGCAAGGTATAAGGTGAGTGTAGGTGTTAGTAATTTACCCCAGGCCAAACAAATATCCAAACAAAACATGTATTCGGAGGGGAGTCCTCGGAATACCAAATGTAGTAAGAGGGGGGTCCTCAAATGGGTGGAGTAGCTAGCTCCTATAGTGTGAGGGGCTGCATGCACGCATGCCCAGTCACCAAACAAGTATATATGTAGTCCAATCCATGTCGTCATCATAATGGCCGTAGCCCAAACAAATATCAAACAAACAAAACTAGGATGCATCCATACGCCCCTGCAAACAAATCATAGTCATAGCAGCAGTAGATAACAAATCAGGGACGGTGGGGGACATCTCTCCAACCCCATTAGAGTACATAACATTGGTGCATCAATGCTATGGTTGTGGCTACTCCACAACAAGTAATACCTGGGTAAAATACTGAAGGGTCAAGTAGTCAAGGTTCAATATCAAAGTATAAGTGCCAAGTCATATTCAAAGGTTCAATGTCAAAGGTTCAGTATCAAAGGTTCAGTATCAAAAGTTCTGTGTCAGAGGTTCAATATCAAAGGATCAATATCAAAGGGTCTATATCAAAGGATCAATCAAAGATGTAATACCAACAGGTCAAAATGGAGAGGTCAAAGCCAAGGTTCCCAATCCATAAGGTTCACTATTCCAAGTTCCAAAGTCCCATAGTTCATAATCAAAGGGTCATAATGAGAGTTTAAAAAAAAAGTTCAATTTAGCAGGTTCCCATCACTTGTTTAATAAGGTTCGTAGTACAATCCCATTTAAAAAGGTTTATAACAAAGGTTCATTTAGAAAAGATCTTCCAAAAGATGACATTTATAAAAATGATTCTTTAATAAAGATTTTCATAAAATGTTCTTTAAAAGTGGTCTTTATGAATTTATAAAAATCCCATAGATAAGTGATCTTAAATCATATTAAAGGTGCCGTTATAAAATAGTTTCTCCTTTAAATGTTTCCATATCATAATTAAGAAAATAAATTTCACCTCCCGTTATATTATCCCAAAAGAACATTCAAAGTCTCACAAGGGTTTCACCTCCCGTTACAATATCCCAAAGAGTATCCAAAGTCTCACAAAGGTTCAAAGGTTAAGGTCACAAAAGGTTATTGAATGGATCATAAGAGTTCAAACGAATAACAATGGGATCGCAAATACCGGTGAAACACATCAATCATAGAGCAAAGTACGAAGGACCATAATCAAGATCAAACGGAATCATAATACGATAACAAATCAAAGACAAAGTCAAGAGAGAGGAAGTGTGCACTCTTACTGAAAGAGTATGGAATATCTGTACCTTAGCCGAGTCAAAACAAACCGAGACCAAGCGAAAGGAGAACGGTCATTCCCGCTTCACCAACCTAGAAGAGAGTGGATTCGAATTAAGAAGAGTTCAAATTACTTAAGTTACCTCTTTTAGTTATCTTTCTATTTTTTTGTAACTTTTCACTTTAAGTAGTTTAAGCATTTTAGAAGACTTTCTATTTTTAGTAAGTTTCTTTATTTAGGAGGTTTTCAATTTTAGAAGGTTTCCATAAATAGTACTTTCCAAAAATGGCAGGTTTCCATAATTAGAAAATTTTCAAAATTAGCAAGTTTCCACGTATTAACACATTCGTATACGTTAGTTTTAACATATTATTAAGTTCCCATGGCCTAAGTGTTAAGGATTTCATTTTATGCAAGAATTGTGAAATTAGGGTTTCTTAAAGCAACTTAATATAATTTAGGGTTAAAAGTGTCAATATAACAAGTTAAGGGTCACAAGTGAAAGTATTCTCATTATACCACATAAACATAAGTCAAGAATGCCAAATATGTAAATTTTACACTTTACACCCTTTAGTTTCTAAAGTTACATAATAATCCTTAAATTATTCAATTTACCATATTTAAACCATTAAGTAACATAATTATTACATAAGCATCACAACTATACAAAAATGACATAAACAGCCCCTCATGTATATTTCTGCTCGAAACATGCCTAATATCCCATATTTACATTTTTAGTCCTTCTAGTTATAATATTTACAATTTAAACCTTTTTAATTATAGAAATTACAATTTCATCAATTTAATTTAGAAATTTACATTTCCAGCCCCTCAATAAACTATATACGACCCAAATCCTTCATATTTTCATAATTTCAAGAATTAACCCTCCAAGTTTAATTAATTTCAAAACATACCTTTAAGTTATATAATTTACTAAATAAACCCTTTAAATACAAAATTTACACATCACACCCTTAAGTAACAATTTATACGAATTATACCAGGTCTAAATGAATTACAAAAATATCCAGCAAGTTTGGAAAATTACAAAACACACCCTTCTAATTTTAAAACACAAATCGGTTAACAAAATAATTCACAATCATCAACCCTAATTTTTCCCAATCACCCCATAATTATTATAAAATCATTACATCATTTATTATCACAAAATATCACCCAAAACCCAAACCCTAAAACATTCGCACCCCATTTTAATTTAATCAAATCGGATCAAAACAAATAAATCAAAACCAATTTCCATAGGCTTCGAATAATTGCTAACATATTTTATATGAGTCATATATACATCATAACACATCAAAAAAATCAGATCTAGCCACCAAAAATTAGTATGAGCCGTTTAGAGTTTTTGCATGTTTTTAGGGTTTCTATTTTATTTTAATTCGTATGGTTTGTATATCATGCATGGATCATTTTAATGATTTTATACAGACAATATGTGATAGAAAGGATGTTAAAAAAATACCCAAATGTGTTGGATCGAATGGGAAGAGCTGATTGGTATTTTCTCCTTCTCGGCCAAAATAAAGAGCAAGCAAAAACAAAAACTGAAACCCTAACACTCCACAGCCTTTACCACTATTTTTCCCTTGTTCTTAGTCTTCTAATACGTCTCAGAAAAATTCTCATCAGCCTTGGAAAAATTAGTGGGCCGCCGGTGGTATTTTTGAGGTGTTTAGGGTTTTTAATTTTGAAATGTGAAATGGGATAATAGGAAAATAAAATATATGGGGTGATTTGGAGAAATTTTGGCCGAAATTATGGATGGGGTGGGGAGACCAAATCAATATTTAATATTTTCTAAAAATATTAGCATGTTTATCTCTTTATAAGTTATGTACAAATTTAATTCATTTTGGACCCATAATAATACTTTAGATGTGATATATATTTTTAGGACCATAAATATGTTGCAAGAGTTCATACAAAAATAATATAGATCATATGTTGCTAATTTCCAAGTCTTTGGGGATTTATTTGGTGTTTTAATTAAGTATTTATTCAATTTTTAAGTTATAGGGGCAATTTGGTCATTTAAACATGTTATGAAAATGTGGGTTTTACAACTATCTCCCCCTAAAAAGAATTTTCGTCCTCGAAAATGCAAAAGGTAAGGTGGCGAAACAAAACGAAAGTGTACCAAGCTACGAACAGAAAAAGGAGTAGTTTAACTCGCACAAATTTAGACTTTAAGAATTTCAACGAACAAAATGATCTTGTTTCTCAATACTTGATCTTAACGATTCAAAGATTGTTTTCGTTTTCCCTAGAGAAGGCACATTGTACAAAATCCAAATCAAAGAACCACCTACCGAACGTAACATCTGATAATCGTATCCCCTTAAAAGATGTACAAAGGAGGATATAGGATTAGGTGGGTATCTCGTCCGTGAACGAGGAAATGGACTGATCAAATGAAGATGTATCGAGTGATAGCAATCATGAGGGTGATATAAGTTTAACTCTTCAGATTTTCAAATAGATTCGTCTTCAATACAACCTTCCAAAGGTATTTTCGCAAACCGACAGATCTTGATTCTCAGAATCCAAAACTTCATATTATAATTCATAACAGATCATCATGAAACGGATTTATCGAGTGCGAGGAGCGTATAATAGCAAGGCATAGGTGTAGCGACGTGAGTCAATCGTTAGTATAGTGATTTTCCAAGGAAAACACAAGTGAAGTATTTCCCCGGGTCGTAGTTCCAACGAAGGTCATTGAATGGAGTTTCGGGTTCGAGTCGTAAACGATGAATGATGGGAAAAAGGAATATTTGATTTAAAACTACAATAAATAAAGCATGAACTCAAAAAACGCAACATATATAAAGCATATAAAGCTACACTAAAGCACAAATAACCTAAAACGCAACTAATCTAAAAAGAGCACTAGAGGCACATAAACTCTAGAGCAAACTAAGTACTAAGAACCGATAATAGAACTTATAGCATAATATATAATCATTAAAAATTAACGCTAAAAGATAGTCCAACTAAAAAGCAAACTAAATTATATCACTAAGCATGAAATATAATGGTGAAAAGATATACTTGTTAAGCAAATACACGATCTTAAGTCGGTATTATTTGTAATCTAAGTTCTTTATGTATGAATAATATTCTTTTACAAATATTATTTTCTCACAACAACATGGTTTATTTTGAAAACAATTATCATAAAGAATATCAATACTAATTTAAAACTATTATTTCACGGCTACCCAGGTAAACAACCAAAATTTCAATCCCAAGTAATGCTATCATTACTACCAATCATTTTCAACTTTTATAAACCACACTAATTCACAGAACAAATCTACTCAACAAGCATAATAAATAAGTCTATCACTACTCATATTAATTAAACTAATAAAACACAAATATTCCAACAAACATAAGCATAACTAAATATTTAAACTAAAAATTGAAAAAGGAAAGAAAGTAGAACCCGATCTAAGAGACAAGACGAAATTAACCACCCGATCTTATAAACTACACAAACTATAAAGTTTAATTCTTAAAAAGCATTAATAAAACCAAATAGTTAATAAAGTTTGTGACTTTATTAACTAATTAGCTTATTAAGACTAAAAGCAATAAACTTTATTAATAAGCTAGCTTATAAGACCCTTAAGCTCCAGCCTTAGCGGTAGAAATGACGAGAAACAAAGAAAAAATCAAGACTTTACTAGTATTAAGCATTAATAATGGCCAAATAAGCTATGAAAGAGCTTATTGGTTGAGAAAGCTACAAACTTTATTGTCAAAAACCTAAGAAAAAGCTAAAAGATTAAAACTTTATGATTAAAACTTAATAGATCTAATAAAATAAGCTAATTTTAGAATAAAAATTAATAAAGGTGCAAGCTTTTTATGAAATAAGTAATAAAACTACTAGATCTATTTAATAAGCTAATTGATAAAGCAAAAAGCTCTCGAAACTAAAAGGTGTCAAGACTTATTTAGAAAATAAGCCGACCTTAAAAAGCTCATGCACCTCTTTTGGCATTCGAATCGAGCTAAAAGTAAAAAGAGGAAGAAAAAGATAAGCATTTTAAGCTAAAAACTAATAAAAATTAAAACTTTATATGAGATGAGTGAATAAAAACTTTTATGTATTTATTTATTTATTTATTTTTATATAAAAGATAGTTTATAAAAGAAAGGAAAGTAAGAAGTAAGAGTAATAAGCTAAAGATTAATAAACTTGCATTAATAATAAAAAGTTTTACAATAATAAGTATTTAAATAAGCTACAAATGATTAAGCTAAAATAGATAAGCTATTAAGCTAAAAGATAATAAAAGAAAAATACATCTAAAAAAAACTGCTACTCAAATAAAATAAAAGATGTGTGTGTGAAAATATTATGTGAGGAAGAGCTCCTGGATGAAAGATAGATCGGTGATATTTATAGCCCAATGATTGGCTTCTCCTTCAATGAATTTGGCCCCAATTTCGTCACCATACACTCAGCCAATGATTGAATCTCGATTATTCCATTCAAGCGTGTATGACAGCTCACAATTCGAAGGATCCAGAGATATAAGAGGGCACGTGGAGGCGTCCGAATGGCTGAAATGGAGATAGTGGGTGTGAGCCTTGGCTGATTTAATTTCGGCGAGTAGCATTCACGCAATGGCTTGCATCTATCACCCCTATGTTCACGTGCCACCTTTTAGAATTAATTTTGAGAACACGTGCCATGCCAAGGAATAAAATTTTGCTTCATCTTTACGTGGCATGCTTCCATCATTTGTTNAGAGGAAGAAAAAGATAAACATTTTAAGCTAAAAACTAATAAAAATTAAAACTTTATATGAGATGAGTGAATAAAAACTTTTATGTATTTATTTATTTATTTATTTTTTTTATATAAAAGATAGTTTATGAAAGAAAGGAAAGAAAGAAGTAAGAGTAATAAGCTAAAGATTAATAAACTTGCATTAATAATAAAAAGTTTTACAATAATAAGTATTTAAATAAGCTACAAATGATTAAGCTAAAATAGATAAGCTATTAAGCTAAAAGATAATAAAAGAAAAATACATCCACAAATATGTGGGGTGATTTGGAGCAATTTTGGCCGAAATTATGGATGGGGTGGGGAGACCAAATCAATCTTCAATATTTTCTAAAAATATAAACATGTTTATCTCTTTATAAGTTATGTACAAATTTAATTCATTTTGGACCCATAATAATACTTTAGATGTGATATATATATTTTTAGGACCATAAATATGTTGCAAGAGTTCATACAAAAATAATATAGATCATATGTTGCTAATTTCCAAGTCTTTGGGGATTTATTTGGTGTTTTAATTAAGTATTTATTCAAGTTTTAAGTTATAGGGGCAATTTGGTCATTTAAACATGTTATGAAAATGTGGGTTTTACAGGTGATGTCCCAGACGACCAATTTTCAAAAAATTTCTGGAAAAGGTTTGTTTTTGTTTTGTGTTTGCAGCAAGCTCTATTTGAACATTTCATATTGGTTTTGGTCTATTAGAAAGGCAAGTAAAGCATATATATAAATATATACTAAGCATGCTAACATATATTTAGTCCAAATAAAAATTCATGCATGTAGTAGCATGCATTAATATTAAACAAACAATGTTAACATCCTAAACTACCATAATCCATAGCAAGTCATAAACATTTCCGAGTACAAATCGAAAATATAGCACATAAACAACAAATATTCATATCCAAATAAACATAATACTAATTGTTCAAACAAGCATAATCAAGCTAATCCCTTCATCGTCATCAGTACTTCTTCTTCCCGAACACCTTTCCAAGCGCCTTGGCAAAAGACTTGAAGCCTCCTCGCATCTCCTGATGCATCCTTTGAGTTTGGTTAAGCAATTGAGTTTGACGTGCATGTAGCAATTCATCGTTTCGTGAGGAAGGAGATGGTGTTTTGTGCTCGGAGTAGTCTAGGTCCTCTAAATCATCAACAAACGTAGTGGGAGAAGGGGTACTAGCATGTTGAGTGTTTTCCTCCTCGTCGTCGTCCTCTAGACGAGATGATGAACCATGGAAGCTATAACGACGAGATTTACCCTTATCACTACGAGTTCTACGGGCTTGTTTAAGAGCGAGAGGACGCAAGGTCGGATAGATGGATTGATAGATACTATCATCAAGATCGGGATAGTGTTCTATGACATGATGGTAAAGACGTGTGAGGAACATACCATATGGAAGATTAGCTTTAGGAGTGGATCTTGCACATTCGATACGCTTGATGAAGAAATAAACCAAATTGTAAGGTTGTTCGGCAACAATACAAAATAACATGTGAGCGAGGCTAGCCGGGAGATGGTCTCGGTGCCCCACAGTACCGAATGCATTCTCTCGAATGAGTTCTTCCTAACGTCGCATGTCGGGACTTAATTCCTTGAGGAGAATTTGATTTTAAAAAATAGAGACATTTTTGGACTTGATTTTACGAGTGGTGGTTTCACATGCCAATCCGAGCATTTGGCGAATTTCTCCGGGAGAAGGAATTTCGGAGAAATGAGGACCAAAAGTTGGTCGACAACATTGAAGAGCACTAAGATCCCATTCATTTGTGAATACGGATTGACCGGTAAAAGGAATTTTGAGGATTTGGCCGAATTGTGCAAGAGTAAGAGTGATAAATTCATGTTGAATCATGAAGGAGATGAGAATGCCACCAAAATCATCGGTTTGAACCGTGACTTGGCTGTAAAAGTCAAGAATGAAGCAGGGAATGATGGGTTAATTGATTTGGAAAAGACACTCGAAGCGGATATTTCGGAATAAACGTTCAATGAAATCGGATTGATAATAGGCTTGATCTACCACACGACCTTCATGGATATTTCTATCCTCGATTTGTCGATAGATACGTGCAATAGAAGGAGAGGTAGTGGGAAGTTGAGAGAATTTTGGAATGTAGTTTTTGGTTTGGGAAATGTCTTCGGTGATAGCTTTGGGCATTTTTACCTAAACACGATAACAATAAAAATAAAATCAAAATAAAATCAACGTTAAAATATCATGCATATGTTGTTATGACATATGTGGAACGTAAACATACTTCGACTCTAAGACCTTAAACCTAAGAAGTTGTTTACTATGTTCCTTACTTTTATTTTTAACTCTTTCTAGATATATTTTACGATGTTTAGCAAGTAGTTATGAGATAATCCAAACGCCCCTTTAAACATCTTAATATATCTTGAAACTTTGCTAGATATATATTAGATTGTATAACTAGCTATTTTTTACGAGTTTCTTATGCGAGTGACGTGTTTTGAAAATGAAAGTATGGATTTTTGACTCAAAAATATTGTTTTTCTAAGTTAAACCAAACGCTTCCTTTCCTAGAAAATTTGCGACTAAAATGTCAATATATATATGAATTATATATTTTGACGACTCTAAATTGCTAGTTTTATGTTTGTAAACTTGTCAATTTGTTATAAAAATTATATCGGCTTAATTTTGACAACTTTGGGACATAATCCAAACACCCTCTTATCGTATATAAAATTATTTTTAATTCATTGAAAAATATATTTTTATGATTAATGAGTTCTAAAAACACAATGTGATTTGTTTTAACAAGTTTTTATAGCATTATTCAACAATGTATTTAAAAAAAAATCGAAAAGGAGTGTATGAATTTTTTCAAAAATTTTCAACAAGAGGGTTTATGATTGTTGGTTTTTAGTGTTAATTATGCATTCTAATCCTATGGGAAGCGTTTAGTTATGGAAATCCTAGACTTAATTGAAAGAAAAAATGAAATTGAAGAAATTAAAATAAAATGCCTAATCTTGATTATGACTAAAATTTGATGAAATTAGATGAAATGTGTTATGAAAAACTTACAATACTTGTTGCTAATCGTCTTATAGGTATTTGCCCCTTGCGAATCAAGCTTAATAAGGTCATTTGAAAGTGGATTTTTGATGTTTTTGGGATGGTGGCTCGTTCACAGCAGCAAGGAGTGAAGTGGGAGATGAAAAATGGAGTGTTTGGTATAAAGATTAAGTGGAAAAAGCGGGGAGAGAGAATCAGATGGCCGGCTCCCTTAAACATTAAGGGGGCCGCCCTTTTTATGCTGCCGGTCCCCTTAATTTTAAGGGGGCCGCCCGCCAAAATTTCGATTTTTCGCGGCTTTGTTTCTGGAAAAAAAAATATGTATACATATAT
>LBNU01007933.1:13507-57440 GCA_014162995.1 Artemisia annua
TGAAATGAAATGATATAGCTAAGATAAAAGATTAGAAGATTGTTATCTCAACATACATTTTACAAAAATAAATCTCCTGAGGTGGCATGAAAAAGAAAAGGGAGAAAATGTATCAAAATACACGAATCACATGTTGCTAACTGAATTTATTTTTGTAAAATTCATGTGATGTACCAATCAAAATAAAGATGGTTAAGTGAGAGTGGAGCCGGCAAAAGCTCTAAAAACAAACAGTGTGTGTGGAGAAACAAAGTTTGACTTGAAACTTTGCAGGCCTAGAAACAAAACACACACACACACACTTACTTTGAGAAAAAAAAATTGGTATTTTTAGTTTCCCAAAAAAAGAAAAAAAGAAAAGAATAGAAAGAAAGAAACTAGTCGTCTCTCTCTCATTCTTCTTCTTCTTGTTGTTGTTGTTCCACGTTTCTTCTTCTTCTTCAATTACTTGGATTCAAACCCACCCTAGAAATAATAATCAAAGGATTTGTGATTCCGGGTCGGGTTTGATTTACTGTAGAACAAGTGGGTCAACGTTAATTCTTCTTGACTAGCTGTGATTTTGAATGGTGTTTGATTTAAGTTGAAATTAAGTAAAATGGCTAGACGCCATGGATGGGAACTTCCTGCTCATACCTTCCAGGTATTGATTTAAGCATGCCCTCCGTCGCGAATATTTCTCCTGGAGTTTTCGTTAGCGGGGTGTACTTGTCGCTACCCCGTTTATTCCTGTCACTACGGTAACTCCTGTTGTTGCTGTTGCCTTGGTGATTGGGTTGTTTCCGAGGCTGGTCTTGTGGTTTATAAGACGAGTAACCTTTTTTGCTGTCTGCGGCAGCGGTTTCACCCTGAAGGAAGGATCTAGTGCGTTTCATCACATCATCTAAGGTTGTTGGTACCCCATCGTGGAGCTTCTTTATGAGCTCTGGGTTGCTGACCCCGTTCATGAAAGCCGAGATCTTTAATATCTCTGGGCATGCTTTAAACTGTATGCACTCGTCCTTGAAGCGTTCCATGAAAGCACTTGTGGACTCGCCCTGGCATTGTTTTATTCTGGNTGTTGTTGTTGTTGCCTTGGTGATTGGCTTGTTTCCGAGGCTGGTCTTGTGGTTTATAAGACGAGTAACCTTTTTTGCTGTCTGCGGCAGCGGTTTCACCCTGGACGAAGGATCTAGTGCGTTTCATCACATCATCTAAGGTTGTTGGTACCCCATCATGGAGCTTCTTCATGAGCTCTGGGTTGCTGACCCCGTTCATAAAAGCCGAGATCTTTAATATCTCTGGGCATGCTTTAAACTGTATGCACTCGTCCTTGAAGCGTTCCATGAAAGCACTTGTGGACTCGCCCTGGTATTGTTTTATTCTGGCGAGGTCAACAGGGTTTTTGGCGCACTTTTTCCTCTGGGTGAAATTTAAGCGGAATGTTTTCCGCAGTGTTTCATACCCATCAATGCTTCTACGTGGAAGCTTGCTAAACCAGGTGCGCGCGTTACCCACTAACGTCGAATTAAACATATGGCACCACACGGGTTGTGGCCAGCCCTCGATGGCGGCTGCGGACTCGAAAACCTTTAAGTGATCATCGGGATCGCCTGTTCCATCATATGTTTTCACATTAGTGGGTAAACGCCTTCTTCTATTCTCGGAGAAGTCGCTGATACGTCTGGTGAACGCATCAACCTTGTCGCGGCGCCAGGGACGAGATATGTCCTCGCCCCCACGACTGCGATGCCTTCTTCTTGATTTCCAGTGACCCGTTTCTTTTTCCTCGTTGTCCGAGGAGTCACTTGTAGACGGGCCTCTTCTTTTACGGTTATTGGGGCGATTATCCTCAGAGTCGGTAGAAGGTGGAGTCCTTCTTTTCCTGCGACTGCGTCGAGTATCGCTTGAGTTTGAGCTTGAGGGGTCCCCGCTTGGAGAGTACCGTTGCTCCCTCGACCTTTCTCGGGTTCGGCGATCGCCGATTCTATCATGGACGCTACGACGGCGCCCACTGGTTTCGCTTCCCGAGAGATATCGTCTATCCTCGGGCTCACTATCATCCACGCGTTCTCCGATTCTGTTGAATACCGGGGTCCGGCGGGCACGTGGCCTCCTGCGGGGGGGTGGTGAGGATATTTCACGTTCTGAATCAAAGCTGAGTCGAGCCTGAATATCTCGGTTCGACCTTCGTCTTGCTTCTTCTCGCATGTATGCGGATAGAGATTCAAAGTTTCTAGTTACGAACTCACCTGGAGGTAGGCTAGGCATGAGCCCCTCCAGTGTGGATGCGTTAGCCCCTGGATTGGGTTCCTGATGTCTGTCCGGTGCTGGCGGTGGTTCCAATGGGTTTGACTCCGGCACTGGTTGAGCAGGAGTGGTGAACGCATCACGCGGTGTTTCCCTCGTGGGGATAGCTGTGGTGGGGATTCGGTTGAATGCCCTTGTGATCGGGGTGATCGTTTCCGGATCCCTCTCCCCAGGTCCACTAGTTGTTCCAGTGGTTTGCCTGAGATTTGGATCGTTCTGAGTTCGTAGTTGACTCATGTTGTTAGTTTCTGGTGTTCTAGTCTTTTTGGAAAGCTCTTAGTGTTATGGTCCCACGGATGGCGCCACTTGTTGATACAAAAGTTGGGCAAGGCTTGGCTTGAGTACCAATTCGGGTATGAGTGCTTGAAACCTGCGCACTAAGAGAAACAAGAAACACCGTTAGGCTTATCGAGGGATTGTTTCCCCCGATTATCCTCCGGCGTGAGAGTAAGTAATCGAGTTTGGGTTAAAGACTTGTGAATTAGGGTTTGATATCGTACCTGTAGAGGACCTAGGGGACCTCTATTTATACACACGAAACCCTAGTTGGTTTCGTGTTCCCCAATCCTCGGTTATCCGATATCTATCCAAAGAATAAGAGATATCGCATACCGAGTATGTAACCGTGTTTGGGCTTGGGCCTTCGTGGGCCTAAGCAGTCCACTCGTGGTGGGCTTAAGTGAGATTTCGTATTCGTTTATAATGGCCCATTCGTGGTGGGCTTGCGTATTAGATGGGTTCGTGACCCGAATCCATACCATACGTCATCATCTGGTATTATTACTTATGGCCACTCTCGGTCTCACTCATCCTGCCCAAATAGATCACCTAAAGGTCCTTTTCCTATCTTAATTTTGTTCATTTTTATGGTTCACCTTAAAAGCAGATGCTTAATTTTGTATGGTTCAGTGAACACCCACTTATCACTGAGAAATCATATGATCTTTTATGTATCATGTGCTAATTCTGTTATATTGGTTAACTTTAGACTACTGTACTATTTAGCTACAAGAACGGTAACTCGGTAAGTGACCTTGAACTACGCTCACTCTGTTTCAGTAAAAGTCAACTCATTGTTTAAGAATCAAACTTAGTTAGGGAGTATTTCTTAATGCGAAAGAGTATATTTCTTATCAGATTTTGATGTTCTAATTGTTACCATTCTGACTATTTAAAATAGCAAGTGTCTATATGATTACAAAAGTTATGTTATTTCAATAAAAAAAAGATATTATAAGAGAATTCTGTTGAAGATTATACACGAAAATATTACCAACACTTTGGATGACTTTCCACTATCAACCGATTTGACCCGTCGGAGATGAAATACTGTCCTAATCATCCATTCATTAAAAAATGTCATAATTATCATCTAACTCAACTCCGACGTAAAGGGTGTATTTGCTAAATTACACTACACTTGATACACTTCGTATACCATGATACAGGGGAGCAGGAAGACTTTGTTTGCTGTAATGCAATGTAACAATGATTTTGAACTGTTAGTTGTTATAGCTTACTAGTTAATTAATGTTTAATAGGAGCTCTCATGTGTCAGTTTAGTTAACTCCATACAAAAACATTCTTGCTGTAATTTTGTGAAGTCGCCTTAATGAAATGTGTTTGTGGATTGCTTGTTTAGATATCATTGTCTGCTAAAGATATAAATTTGGTAGAATGGCAAGGAGATATACTTGCTGTAGGCGTCACAGAAAACGACATGTCAAAAGATGAGAACTCAAAACTCCAAAACCCGGCCCTAAAAAAGCTAGATTCACGCTTAAGTGGATTATTGTCTGAAGTAACTATTGAGGAAGATTTCACAGGAAAGGCTGGGCAGTCTATTGTTATTAGGCTTTCGGGTCTTGGGTTCAAACGGATTAGCTTGATTGGGCTTGGAAAGGGTCCCACAGGCTCATCTACTTATGCTTATCACAGTCTTGGTGAGTCTGTTGCGTCAGCTGCAAAGGCTTCACAAGCGAACAATGTTGCCATCGCACTTGCTTCTTCAGAAGGCTTAAATCCTGCATCAAAGCTTGTGGCTTCAGCAATAGCAAAAGGTTTGGGCTAACACAACGATTTATTTTGTCCATAACATATGATTATAAAAGCTATACTGTTAATTGACAAACCTCCATTTTCTTGATTAAGCAATCTAGGACCCATTTACTTGTGAATAGGTCGCATCGGGTTATATTTGATCTCAAACGGATCAGATAGGTTGAAAGTTGTCAAGACAGTATTTTTAATGCATAAAATCGTCTAATTCGTTTTAATCAAAATTTATTTTTTATTGTAACAATATAATATGCAAAATCAGATATGACACACTAGTCATTTGTAGAATATTTAGAAGATTTGGACCAAGAGGCGTTTGGGGACCCGACGTAAACCATACAGTTCCGAATCCGTTTTGACCCATTACCCAACCCGACAATTGATTCTTGATCAACTTATATATCTACTTGTTTGTCCCTATTAGAGAAAATTTTAACCCAAAATGACTCACTTTCTAGTTGTATGGGTTGAATTGTCTCCTCCATATTGTTTGTTCTAGATGTAGGAACTGTAAGTTGTAGTAAGAAATTTGTAATGTGAAATGTTAGATATGTTGCTTTGGATTGCGATAGGCACATTGCTGGGTACCTATGAAGATAACAGATTCAAATCTGAGTTTAAGAAGTCAACTCTCAAATCTGTTGACCTTATCGGTCTTGGAGTTGGACCTGAGGTAGAAAAGAAACTCAAGTACACTGCAGAAGTCTGCACAGGGGTAATTTTGGCAAAAGAGCTTATAAATGCACCTGCTAATGCGGTTACTCCTGGTTAGTCGATCTTTTATTTTCATTCATCATTTCTTTAAACCGTTCGCAATTTTTATTAACATTTGTGTCGATGTTTATGCCCTCAGAGGTACTAGCAGAAGAAGCTGAAAAGATTGCTGCTGCATATGGCGACCTTTTTACAGCAACGATTGTGGATACCGAGCAATGCAAAGAGCTGAAAATGGGTTCTTATCTTGGTGTTCCTGCTGCTTCTGCGAATCCTCCGAAGTTTATTCATTTATGTTATAAACCTTTAAGTGGGCCCATTAAAACCAAGCTGGCTTTAGTGGGTAAGGGGTTGACTTATGATAGGTAATGAACTTGTTTATTTTGTATTAACAAGTTTTGATACTTTGGAAACATCATCCATTGAGTTTATGATTTTGATTTACATACTAAAGAAGTGGACAATCTAAGTTGCATTTATCACCAATGGGTCAAATAAAAACAGTTGCTAAAAGGGCAACGGATCAAACAGTGCACTGTCTATTTTAGTCCGTATAAGTAAACAACCTCGTATGTTATTTGGTACAGATGTTTAGATTGTTATTATTTTAATAATTTTAAGATTTTTTTTGTATCGTAAGTAAAACATTTTTGACCGGTTAGTCCATTACTACTACTAATTCCTCGTTTCAACTCAGACCCTTTTTGACAGGTTAGTCCATTACTATCCGGTGCGTCATAATTCTTTTATTCTCTGTTTGCAGCGGTGGTTACAACATTAAGACAGTACCTGGTTCAATGGAGCTAATGAAATTTGATATGGGAGGCTCAGCAGCGGTTTTAGGTGCTGCAAAAGCCCTTGGTCAAATTAAACCCGGTGGAGTAGAGGTATGGTGATTTGCATATATCCAATCCAAGTCAAATTATATCTTCACTCAAGAATTTAAACAATATTAGTTACTTGATTTTCTGCTCTATGTATCGCCTTTTATTTGGGAAAACAGGTTCATTTCATTGTGGCGGCTTGTGAGAATATGATTAGTGGAAGTGGCATGAGGCCCGGAGACATATTAACGGCCTCAAACGGAAAGACAATTGAGGTACATCTCTTTCATATTTGTGAAAGTAATTGATTTTGATTAGTTATTGATTTGCTATCATAGGTAAACAACACTGATGCTGAAGGCAGACTTACCCTTGCTGATGCTTTGGTATATGCCTGTAATCAAGGTGTGGACAAGGTAACTTCTGTTCAACAACATTTTCTAACTTCTTTTTCTTTTTGGGTCTTGATTTTGAATATCGGATCCACAAAATTCGAAACCGGAAAAGTCTCATCCGTACTTGATATTTTGTTCAGATAGTTGATTTGGCAACTTTGACTGCAGCCTGCAGAGTCGCTCTTGGGCATTCAATTGCAGGTATATATGAACTTGTGGTACCTTTACTCAAACTATTTTGGAACGGGAGTTCCAAACATAACCCAAAAAAGATTTCAGTTTTTGACACAATTTTAACATTAGGAAAGTGGATACATGTCCCAAACTATGTTTTTCTGTGCGTATGGAACTATCTCATTTTTGTTTTGTTTATAAATATAACAGCCATCTTGACATCAAGTGATGAGTTGTTCAAAGAGATGGTTGCAGCCTCAGAAGTCGCAGGGGAGAAATTTTGGAGGTTGCCAATGGAGGAAAGTTATTGGGAGTCGATGAACTCTGGAGTAGCGGATATGGTCAACACTGGTCCTATGGTATTATCACTGCTGCTCTTTTCTTGCAACAGGTATACTGTATACTCCANTCATCCGTACTTGATATTTTGTTCAGATAGTTGATTTGGCAACTTTGACTGCAGCCTGCAGAGTCGCTCTTGGGCATTCAATTGCAGGTATATATGAACTTGTGGTACCTTTACTCAAACTATTTTGGAACGGGAGTTCCAAACATAACCCAAAAAAGATTCAGTTTTTGACGCAATTTTAACATTAGGAAAGTGGATACATGTCCCAAACTATGTTTTTCTGTGCGTATGGAACTATCTCATTTTTGTTTTGTTTATAAATATAACTGCCATCTTGACATCAAGTGATGAGTTGTTCAAAGAGATGGTTGCAGCCTCAGAAGTCGCAGGGGAGAAATTTTGGAGGTTGCCAATGGAGGAAAGTTATTGGGAGTCAATGAACTCTGGAGTAGCGGATATGGTCAACACTGGTCCTAGTCAGGGTGGCATCATTACTGCTGCTCTTTTCTTGCAACAGGTATACTGTATACTCCATTCGTGTCATAAAAATTGCGAAAGTTGAATCTATATATTTCATACTTGTTATAAGCACATACGGGATTGCTTATTTTATACCAATAAGCAGGTAGCAATCTGCTTAACATTTACTGCTTATTTACTCTAAAACAGATATGCAATATCACCCAACCTCGAAACCACATACCTCTCAAAATACTACGTAATAAGCAGATAAGCACTTAGATAAGCAAACCTAAACAGCTCAAAATATTTAGTTTGAACTCCATTGGATTGTATGGCAATTACCATAAGGGTATTTAGATATTTAACTGCTGGTCGAACGATATGTTGCAATTGCAGTTTGTCGATGAGAAAGTACAATGGTTGCATATTGACATGGCTGGGCCAGTTTGGAACCACAAGAAAAAGGCGGCAAACAGATTTGGTGTCTCGACTTTGGTGGAATGGGTTGTGTCCAACTCATCGTCATAAAACCTCTATTAGGACTTAAAATGCCCGTAAAATCTCGGTATAAGGGAAGGCATGTTTATGTAAAATATGGTCTTTGAATTGTATCAATGAAAGGGTATCTAGAAAGAAAATTGAGCTCTATGTGTTAGAACTTGAAAAAACTGAATTGTGAAAGTTGCATTATCTTGGAAAAATGGTTGTATTTTAGTTTGTGTTGTTAATCAAAGGATGAAACAAATACACAAAACCAAGAAATCAAATGGAAGCAATATAACACCAGGCCTGGTTGAGAATACGCACATCCATTTAATACAGTATTAGCACATATTTTAATTTTAAAGGCAAATGTTTAAAGGTGTTTTAACTTTGAAAATTCGCTTTAGATAGCCAATAGAGTGTTTAGAGTACAAGAATCAAAGTACTTACCGGAATTAAAAAAAAAAAAAAAAAAAAAAAATGTTAATTCTTATTCATGGTGTAGCAAAAAAAACATACATCACCTAAAGCGTAAATTCCCAAAAAGGGACAAAACCTTGACTGAATTCCCACAAAGGTACATTTTCAAGTGGCATTCCCAATTTGGTCATGTGCGAATGTGCGATCCCATTAGTTGTGTGACACGTGTCCCAAGCAAGAAGTACTATATCAATCACTTGTCCCCCACTAACTGTCACTTGTCCCCCACGTGTCAATAAACAAATGTGTGATCTTAAATGTGCGAATGTGCGAATTTCGGCCACACCCATGTGACTAAATTTCTTGGAAAAGAAAACAAATCTTACTTTTGTACCTTATGCAGTGTACCTTTTAGTACTATGTTTATTTTAAAAAGATACACTTTTCAATTTTTAAAAGACTTAATTTTTAAAAGACAAAAAAATCTCCTCACCAAACACACACAAAAAAACAATCTAATTCAAGCGACACACACACCAATCGATATGTGTTTCTCTCACTAAAATCAATCATAGTCGATAATATCCAATTTCTCGGTATGTAAAAATGTTTAGTTAGTAAAGTAAATTGGAGCATATAGCATGAATGAATGTAAGATGATGTGCAGGGCGTCTCATTGATTTGGGTGGTCCGGTGCGAAATCACGAATGAGACCCCCATAAATCACGAAAAGTTTAACTATTTTTGAAAATAAAAAGTTCTTTGATATTACGCAAAGACACTAAAAATTCAACTTTGATAATATTTAACAAAGACACTAAAAATTCAAAACATTATATACATAGATATGTATAAAACTATAAATATTAATGAATATATACTAAATTGGAGGCCCCTTACAACGAGAGGCCCTGTGCGATTGCATCACTTGCACATGCTAATCGCCGCCACTGATGATGTGTTGTTTTCACAATGTAATGAATGAATGAATGAAAATGTGACAACGACTCTTTTTTTGTTCTCCATTCCCACATACAAAATCAAACAACAAGATTGAAAATGGTACTGAAATTCATAACCAATACTATTCCTTAATAAAAGACCTATAGTCATTCATGACCATAAACCAAACACGTCGTTAGCTATATTTGCATAGAATGGGGGTGTTAGGTTTAGGGAATTCTTTTTCATCGTTTTGAGTTTTTTGAAAAATGAACCGTTTGACATGTGCCTGTTTTGATCCATGCCCATTCAGATGTGATCCCGTTGTTTGAACCGGCCGTTTTGCCAGTTCTAATGATTGTTGTGGTTGAACAAATGTCCTCATTACATTCCTAGTTGTTAAAGGACGTAGATATGTTTTAATTCGAATATGAATGACGAATCTCTCACAAAAAGATGTTACATGTTTAGATCAAAAAAACTCTACTTCATTCGTCTCGTTTTACGTGTTCATATTACTATTTTTTTCTTTATGTCACAAATACAGTTTAATTTCTTAAGTTAATGGTTTCAATTGAACATTTTGACTATTTTATGCTATTAAATTTTTCAAATTTGTAAAATTGATTACGTACTAGATTGATCGCATTTAAGGGTAAACATGACAATTTGTTGTGTAATTAATGCATCTGAAATAAAACGAACGTTTTCTATTTATGGGTGGTTAGAGGCTAGGGTACGATGTGTCAAGAGCTGGTGTTTTCCCCAAAACACGATGGGATGGCGCCAAGACCACACCAACACTCGCGCTTTCACGTTTGGCTCCGTCACCACCAGCCGAGTGGTCCGATATTTTCCTTCTTTTTTGTTTTGTTTTTCTCTCTTTCTTAGACGTTGAGTAATGGTCCTAAAAATAAAAATACTCACATTTTTATGAAAATACAACCGTTTGAAGCATAAATATACCTACTTTTCTCAATTTTTTTACCCTTTAATAATCCTATAAATACCATATTAATCTTCTAATTTTTTTTTCACACACTTATACATACACATCTCAACAATAGTTCTCTTTTTACCTTCAAAAAAAGGCTATGGATCCCAACGAATATGATTTTTGATTATTACTCTCAAGAAGAAGGGATAATACTCTGAATATTTTCAATATCATCAAAAATTTCAAGCTTTGGATAATCAAGAAACCGAGAGTTCGGTTCCAATACCTAGGACATACATAGCAACATACATACGACAAAAATTCGCTTTAGACCAATAGAGTGTTTAGAATATAAGAATCAAAGTAGTTACCGGAATCACAAAAAAAAGTTTATTCTTATTCATGGTGTAGCAAAAAAAACATACATCACCTAAAACGTGAATCAAATATTTGATTTGACAATGGGAAAGTTTTTTTTTTTTTATTTTTTTTTTTTTTTTACATGTGTCGTTAAGCCTAAAAATAAATTCTTTAAAGGTGTGTTATTCTTCTTTAATTGGCCATCATCATTCATCATCATAAACATGACATTATAAATTAGAAAAAAAGAAGCAGATTTCAGTGAAATCGAAGTAGCAATTTTCATAAAAATATGAGTAATATATAGGAGAAAACAAATTTTATATTTAAATGTGGTTGTGAAACTTATAGGATTAAATACTATCAAGAGCTGTAAAGTTTGTAGGGTGATATTATCAGAAGGCATTTACTCCATTAATTGACATGAATTCAAATTATTAAGTTGTTAAAATATTTATAGTAGATTACAGTTCACATATGTAAATACTTAATTTAAAAACTTGTTAAATTTTTTTCGAACATTCAGCCGGGATACGACATCAGGGAAACCTCACCGTATAAAGGTGAAGCCTTGCACGAACCCTTAGACAATGAGATGTTGACCAAGGGCCGAAACAAGTATTCGGAAGGAAAAACCCCAAGACTTGCCATCCCGGAGGATCGAACTCAAGACCTTGGGTAAAACCACGGATGCATCTGTCCAACTGAGTTGGACGTCATTTGCTAAAAACTGTTAAATTGGTGAAACGATGGAAAAATGCATTCAATACACATTAAATATACTGATAAATTACTATATTTAAATTTTCACATAAATAAGCCAAAACATTTCTTTTGTTATGATAAATTATTATATTTGAACATAATAAACCTTCATAATTATAATGATTTTTTGAATTAATTTTAGGGTTTTGCTAACCACAACCTATTGGGTTGTGATTAAACTTACCATAAATGAAAATTTAGCATTTAATTAACTTCAATCATTCTATATATAACAACACTTTCCATAATTATAATCATTAAATATGTATAAATATGAAAATAATTAGTTTATTAAACCCTTAATTTTAATATTTAAATAGCAATGCTACACGTAAGTTCATGACTTTAATGAGTGTATTCAATTTTGCGTTCACAACACTGCTATCTAGAACTTCCCTCTTCTCTCTCTCTAAAATTCCTCCTACCTCTCTCTATAATTCCTCCAACTAATCCACACCCTCTTTCTAAATAAATCTGACGGCCGGTCTTGGCCGGCCGTCCGGAGCTCTTTTATATTTTCCCTTGCTTTCAATAATAATCCTTACTCACAGATCGGTCATCTCCCAGCTGTCGCCGCTCACCGTTCGGTGCCGCCACCGCCCTGACTCCTCTGCTCAGATCTGCCGCGGTCTGCCATCGATGGCCTGATGCTGCCTCGGGTTTTGGCTCTAGATCTGTTAGGTTTAGGTCTGGCTCCTTTAAGGATGCCTAGTTTTATCTTCTTTGTATGTCTTATGTACTTTATGTATTTTTGTCAAACTACACCTTCATATAGTTGTGTCTGCCAAAAGCTCACTCTGGTGATTCCCCCCACCCTTGAATGGTGTTGCTGTAGTCTGTCACAACTGTTATTGTGTATGTCTTGTTTTGTCGTAACTTGTTACGTTGTGTGTATTCGATGTAACTTGTTGTGTTCAAATTTCCTCCATTTGTGAGGCGTGAAATGAAATATCTGTTCAAAAAAAAAAAAAAATTGCGTTCGTGATTAGTACATATTTAAGAAAAATAATCCTTATCACTCAATTATAATTAATTTGCACAAAACCAATTGATAGTTTTGAATAGTGTTGCAAAACAAGGTGTACAAAGGCAAACTACAAGAAAGTTTATTCAAAGTAGAGATCATTTTGTTTCTCTTATTTTTTTTCTTCTTTCTGTCTGAAGATATGCACATGAACAACCAAGCAAACTTGTCGCATGCATCAGGTGTAGGTTTCTTCTAATTTTTGTTTATTTGCATTTCTTTTTTCATTATTCTATTTAGAAAAAATTACACGGATGGTCCTTGTGGTTTATACAGATTGCATGTTTAATCCCTATTTCATTTTAATTACACCAGTCGTCCCTATTTTGTGAAACCTTGCACATTTTAGTCCCTAATTTGGATGGGCCGTTAGTTTGGCCGTTAAGTTATTTGCACCGTTAGTCCTCCGTTAATATTTTTTGCACCGTTAGTCCTCATTTTCTAAAAAAGTCCTCATTTTTTGCACCGTTGGTCCCTACGTTAATATTTTGCACCGTTGTCAATCTTTTTACGTTTTCGTCCATTTTTTAACGTTCTCGTCCGTTTTTTAACGTTTTTGTCCACTTTTTTACGTTTTTGTTCATCTTTTTATGTTTTCGTCCATTTTTTTACGTTCTCGTCTGTTTTTTACGTTTTCGTCTATTTTTTTCATTTTTGTCAATCTTTTTACGTTTTAGTCTATTTTTAAACGTTCTCGTCTGTTTTTTACGTTTTCATCCGTTTTTTTACGTTTTCGTCCGTTTTTTTAACGTTTTCGTCCATTTTTTTACGTTTTCGTCCATTTTTTTACGTTCTCGTCCGTTTTTTACGTTTTCGTCCGTTTTTTACATTTATGTCAATCTTTTTACGTTTTAGTCTATTTTTTTACGTTCTCGTCTGTTTTTTTTACGTTTTCATCTGTTTTTTACGTTTTCTTCCGTTTTTTTACGTTCTCGTCCATTTTTTTTTACGTTTTCATCCATTTTTTTACGTTTTTTTGTCAATCTTTTTACATTTTTGTCATTTTTTTATGTTTTCGCCTGTTTTCTTATGTTTTTATCGGTTTTTCCTATTTTTTTACATTTTCGCCTATTTTTTGTGATTTAGTAAGTATACTAAAAGAAAATTTGTCATTTGATAAAAATGTGTCTGTGTTGATTTTAAATCACGATTTTGACCCCTTTCTGCTCTGAATCATCTAAAGTGTAAAACACGAAAGTTGTCCGGAATAATATTTACATCAGGACAGGCGAGATTTTAACCAGAAAATGTAATACAAGGGATGTTTACTACCAAAACTCGCGAGTCTTGGTAAAAAAATGGCTTAAGTTTTGGTAGTAAACATCCCTTGTTTTGCATTTTCTAGTTAAAATCTCGCGAGTCTTGATGTAAAGTATTATTTCGGACAACTTTCGTATTTTACACTTTTGATGATTCAGACCAGAAAGGGGTTAAAATCATGATTTAAAATCAACACGAACACATTTTTATCAAATGTCAAATTTTCTTTTAGTATACTTACTTAATCACAAAAAATAGGCGAAAACGTAAAAAATAGCAAAAACCGATAAACATAAGAAAACAGACGAAAACGTAAAAAAAAAATGGACGAAAATGTAAAAAGATTGACAAAAACGTAAAAAAATGGACGAAAACGTTAAAAAAACAGACAAAAACGTAAAAAAAACAGACGAGAACGTAAAAAAATAAACGAAAACGTAAAAAATTGACGAAAACATAAAAAAAACGGGCGAGAACGTAAAAAAACGTAAAAAGATGGACAAAAACGTAAAAAAAATGGACGAAAACATTAAAAAAATGGACGAAAACATAAAAAGATTGACCATGGTGCAAAATATTAACGGAGGGACCAACGGTGCAAAAAATGAAGACTTTTTAAGAAGAGGACTAACGGTGCAAAAAATATTAACGGAGGACTAACGGTGCAAATAACTTAACGGCCAAACTAACGGCCCATCCAAATTAGGGACTAAAATGTGCAAGGTTTCACAAAATAGGGACGACTGGTGTAATTAAAATGAAATAGGGACTAAACATGCAATCTGTGTAAACCACAAGGACCATCCGTGTAATTTTTTCTTCTATTTAAAGTCCATGATATAATATATTCATAAATCATAAAATAGTTTATGCTCCCTTATCTACCAATTTAGATAACTTATCTTAATATTAAGTTTAAAAGATAAATTAATATTGTATATCTTTTATATAATAAAAGAATTACATTATTTCGGAGTGTTTTTGCAAATCCCTTCTCATTGAAAAAAAAAATAGACCAATAGGAGAGCTTGATTTTGCCACGTAGGCGAAATTGAGCGACGTGGTTGGCTAATAAAAAGTCAAAATTGAATTGCTTTTGGTCAAAATTTAATAAATTTGGTGAAGAATTTTGTTAAGGAAAAAAACACATAAAAATATAGGTGTCAAATTTATGAAAACAAAAACTTAAAAAAAGAGGAGGTAATTAATAAAACTTTAGTGGTTGAATTTTAAATATATTATATAGAGATAAGTATAAAATTATAAATCTCCATATTTTTTAATAACTTTAGATAATAAACAAATAACCCCTTACAGTTTATACCCCTTATACTTTATAATATTGACTTTGTTTACAATTACATTAGTATTAATGTTAGTTTGAGACTTTCATCCATTAAAATTACAGAATTTTGTAAATACATGAATTAGTTGTAATATACGTTAAATATTTTTAAAATAAATGTTAGTTTTAAACTTTCATCTATTATTATTATTTTGCTATATACGTTAAATATTTTTTTTACTATATACGTTAAATAAGGACTCATGTTATCCAATTTAAAAGTTTAATATATGCGTACACGGGTTTAAATATTAAATAAGACTAAATTATTATTAACGATAATATAAATATCAAATTGTAAGTACAAGTTGCTGTGATATGAAAATAAATATACGCGATTCTTGTAATTATTATTTAAAGTTTATATACGGATATCCGGAAAAATACTTTTAAAAAACTTTACAGGGTATATTTTAACTTCATCAACGCTTATTGTGTGCTACTTCAACCTCAACCTCAACATCTATATCAGCTAAATAAAGTTAATCTTTCATCAATAATTTTCTTTACAAAATATTAATAGATATTAATACATAATGAAAAACTCACGCATATTTATTAGTTGTACTTATATCACAATTTTCATGGATAAATTATTATATGTACATATAGTAAACTAAAATTTTAAAACAAATTCGATTTATGTGTAAACCCCGTGCGTGCACGGGAGTTATACCTAGTTAATATTAATATTACTAAGTTTTCAATTTCAAATGGTTCATTTAAGTTTATATGCCTAATTAATATGCTTAATAATCTTTTATTGACATGAATGTAGGAATATCGATATACTCATATGGCAACTAATCTTAGTAGTAAAATAGCATTTTGCTTCTTTAATCAGCAACTTAACGTTTATTGGCAGATGAACCAAAGGTCATTGATAATATATGTAGACGTACAAGAGTAAGATACAGGCACTTTAGAAAATTTGTTGCTACTTGCTAGCACTAGGCACTAGACATGACAATATGTGTTATGTAATAGTAGGGGTGGCAATTTCTGACCCGACACGAAACCCGACCTGAAACCGACACGAAAATTAACAGGTTCAGGTTGAGTATAAATAGATTTCGGGTCAGGTTTAGGTTGACCAATCTAACCCGTTTATTAAACAGGTCAGGTTCGGGTTTGGAATAAATTAAGCGGGTCGACCCGCCAACCCGTTTAAGGTTTTATTTTTAAAATTAAAAATTATTTATATTTTATTATACAGGTTAAATGGGTTAAATGTCAATTCTCAAACCCCTTTAACCTGTTTAACTTGTGTAATGTGACAACTTTTGTATATAAAACGGGTTATACGAGTCAACCCGAAACCCGTTTAACATATTCAACCCATGTAACTTATTTAACCCGCCAACCCAAGTATTTATATGGGTTAAATGGGTCAGGTTCGGGTTATGTGTAAACAGGTTAGGGTAGACATAGCTGACCTGATAATTTAAATGGGTCAGGTTTGGGTTGGGGTTTTCTGACCCGCCAACCTGTCAACCCGAACCCGCCAACCCGAACCCGACACGAATTGCCACCCCTATGTAATAGATCAATATGGAACAAGCTAATCGTTTATTTGACCAAGTTAATCTAGGGAGTTTGGTTTCTTTTTCTTCGAGTAATTCATGTATTTTATGGATACACAAGTTTTACCTATAAAACCAATAACTTTACTCTAAAACCTTAACTTATACATGTATAACCATTGATTAGACAGGCCAATGCTCTGTGAGTTTAACGACGACTAATGTTACGTGTGCCATAAGCCCATAACCGTTGACATTATTAACAATTACATTGGCGAATATAAGTCATGAGGTACATTTCATAGGATTAAAGAAGATTTGGAACACAAATTTCTGAGATCAAGTGCATTTTTGAAATATCAGTGCTTTTGACAAAATTTTCTATCACGCAAGATAAATTCATATAGTTCCCGTGCACTCTCGAAAAACCCTCGATCTGTCCTTGTAACAAGTGACATACAACAATAAAAATCCAAGCATATTATTTTTCACACATAAGAATACAAATTCTCCTAATAGCTTCAAACAAAAATTTAGTTATCTTATAGTTCCATACTGCAATTTGTGTTTCTTTTCTCAACATAAAAAAGCCAAAAATAAGAATCTCTACTATATATAAATGGTAAATATTTTGCTTATAGCTTAAAAACTTAAAAAATGAGTAATGTTGTTAGAGTATAATACCCTTACTTATAAAATGCAACACAATCGATCATATATTTAAATACTTAGTTACAATTTAACCCACTAACTTTATTCACTTTTACTTACTCCACAATTATATGTACATCACAATAGCCGATATGCATGGGTAATCGTAGCATGGTATTCACTTAGTGATGATGTCAATACCTCTTTTAATCTGACTCATTAAGACGTAATTAGATGTTTGGCTCCAAAAGCGTGTTTGTTTTTTTCATGTCATTAAGAAGCAGTCAGCGTTAAAAGTTTTATTTATTTTTTTTTTTTTTTATTTTTTTTTTTTTTTTCTTCTCTCTCTCTCTCTTCGTTAAGAGGTATAAACCTCTTATTGAGCTAGATAGAGATGAGGTGTCTTAACACCTCTTAATGTTGCTTATTATTATTATTATTATTATTATTATTATTATTATTATTATTATTATTATTATTATTATTATTATTATTATTATGATCTTTTTATTTGGTTTATTTTTGTTCATTTTTTTTGTCTTGTTTTAACTTTGTCTTTCGTATTAAAAGTACGATTAAATAAAATCATTATATATTTTATGTTAGATAAAAAAAATGTAAAATTGATAATAATTATGTGACAATTTCTCTTTTAGTTCAAAATGAAGGGTTCGGTTTAGCGGACTCATATAACTCAACTATAATCTAACTCATTTATTTATCGTTTTCAAAAGTTCCATCTAAACCTGACACTTTTTTTTTTGTTTTTTTGTTTTTTTTTTGGGTCAAATGCACATGAAATTGAATGTTTTGTTTAAAATACTTCTTAACTTTTAATTAATTATATTATAATTTTTTTTATATATATAATAAAGTTTATTTCTAGCGTGAATGCAATCGTTTATATTTAAATTGTAAAATTAATAGTTTAACATATTTAGACATATTTATAAAAATAAATAGTTTTATTTGAGTTAGGTTCAGATTTTTCAACCACTTATTCAGATTAAGATGGAATTAAATTCAGACTTTTCTGCCACATATTTAAAATCAGATGTGCTAATTAGAATCAAACTCAAAGCCCCTTAATAAACAAACAGGAACATTTTTTATTTATTTTTCTTTCTGTATGAAGATATACACATGAACAACCAAGCAAAATTCGTGCATGCATCAGGTGTAGGTTTCTTCTAAATTTTGTTTGCTTGCATTCCTTTTTTTCATTATTCTATTTAAAGTCCATGCTATTATATATTCATAAATCATAAAATAGTTTAATGCTCCCTTATATACCAATTTAGATAATTTATCTTAATATCTTTATTACATATAAAGGGAAAAAATGCTTAAAACTTAAAAATCTTAAAAAATAAGTAATATTAATCCTCAAAATACTCCTTTAAACCTTAAATTCCGACATAAAAATTTTAACAATGTTGCCTTAATAAAATAATTTTCTTAATTATGTTTCCACAAAAAATTAAAAATAAATAAATACATGAAAACTTTTTACTAACATTTTTTGAATGAGTTTCTATAAATAAATAGAAAAGCGAAAAAGACTTTTTTATACTTACTCCAAACATTAATATTCTAAAAATTCATCCACAAACTCTACTATATAAGATTATATTACAAATTTTTTTTGTATTATTGTGTTAGTTTATAGTTGATGAACATGAACAATCAAAATCGCAACTATAATTGTTTGCTGCAATAAAATTTCGTTGTTATGCACGGTACTCATCTAGTTAAGTTTAAAAGATGGATTAATATATTATATTACTAAATTTTTAATTTCAAATGGTTCATTTAGGTTTAGATTTCTAATTCATATGCTTGTTAATCTTATATTGACATGCATGTAAGGAATATACAATATACTCATATAGTTAGGGTACCCGCGCAATGCACTCGACGACTATTTTTGTAGCTGATGCTGTGGCGGCGGCTGATGTGTTTCTAGGAGTTTGTGTATTTTTTTTGTTTTGAAAGGGCGTAGTTAAATGGTTTGCGTGTGTTTTTGTGTTGTGTTTGAGGTTTAATATCCCGATCTACCACCAAAACCACAAGATCTACCACCAATACCACATATAACTGAAACCATCAAAAGCAGTGGTTCAGGCGTACTGTGGCGGCTGAGGAAGATCTTATGGTGGTGTGCATGAGAAGATGGTTTCTTATTTGACAGAGAAAAGACAATAGTGTGGTTTTTTATGTTTCTAAATGTCGTATGTTATTTTATTTTAATTTTAGAGTAAATTACACCGTTCGTCCCTGTGGTTTGCTCCAAATCACTACCGTAGTCCCTGATCTTTTTTTCTTGCTTTTTTGGTCCTTATGGTTTACATATTGCACGCTGTCAGTCCTTATCGCTAACTGCCGTTATCCTCTCTGTTAGCTCCCGATCGTCAAGTGGCAACGTTAGTCCATTAACCAAACGATCATTTGCAACGTTAGTCCTGTATACTAACGACCGCTTCTAATTAACTCAAATTTTGGTTTTCTTAAAAAAAATTCTTTTATATGCGGTTTTTATCGTTTTCGCCCGTTTTCATGCGTTTTCTTAGTTTTCATCAGTTTTTATACGTTTTCGTCAGTCTTTATACGTTTTCATCTATTTTTCTTACGTTTTCATTCGTTTTTATCCGTTGCCATACGGTTTTATCCGTTTTTATACTTTTTTTTTTCTGTTTTTCGCCCGTTTTCATGCGTTTGTTTTCATCCGTTTTTATATGTTTTTATCCGTTTTTATATGTTTTCATCTGTCTTTATATGTTTTCGTCTATTTTTATACGTTTTTCTTCGTTTTTTACGCTTTTATCTATTTTTCTTACGTTTTCATCCGTTTTTAAACGTTTCATTCGTTTTTATAAGTTTTTGCTTGTTTTCTTATGTTTTCACCCATTTTTTTACGTTTTTATATGTTTTCTTACGTTTATGTCCGTTGTTATATGTTTTTGTCGGTTTATATACGTTTTCATCTATTTTTATACATTTTTCTTGCGTTTTCATACATTTTTATCCATTTCGCTTTCATATGTGTTTATATACTTTCATCCGCAAGAAAACGTAATAAAATAAGCGTAAACGTATAAAAATAGATGAAAGCATATAGAAACGTATAAAAACAAAAAAAGATGCAAGAAAAAAGTATAAAACAAACGAAAATGTATATAAACAGATAAAAACGTATAAAAATAGATAAAAGCATATAAAAATGGGTGAAAACATAAGAAAATGAACGAAAATGTATAAAAACAGATGGAACGTATATAAATGGATGAAAATGTATAAAAACAGTTAAAATTGAATAAAACGTAAGAAAAACGTATAAAAACGGATGAAAACGTATATAAACGAATGAAAAAAACAGATAAAACGTATAAAAGCGGATGAAAACGTAAGAAAAATAGACAAAAGCGTAAAATAGGAGGAAAACGTATAAAACCAGACAAAAACGTATAAAACGGATAAAACCGTATGAAAACGTAAGAAAACGTTTAAAAATGGATAAAACGTAAGAAAAACAGACGAAAATGTATAAAGATGGACGAAAACGTATAAAAACGAACGAAAACATATAAAAACGGACGAAAACGCATGAAAATTGGCGAAAACATAAGGAAATGAGCGAAAACAATAAAAACCAAAATTTGAGTTAATTAGAAACGGCCGTTAGTATAAAGGACTAACGTTGCAAATGATCGTTTGGTTAATGGACTAACGTTGCCACTTGACGATTGAGAGCTAACGGAGAAGATAACGACAGTTAGCGATAAGGACTGACAGCGTGCAATATGTAAACCATAAGGACCAAAAAAGCAAGAAAAAAAGATCAGGGACTAAGGTAGTGATTTGGAGCAAACCGCAGGGACGAACGGTGTAATTTACTCTTAATTTTATAATCAACAAGCTGTTACAATAGGCTGTATGAATGTTAGTGGTTACAAGTTAAGTGAATTCAATAGGCTGTATGAATATTAGCGGTTACAAGTTAACTAAATTCAATATATGACTATGGTCTCTTAATTTTTTATTAAAGAAATATTTTTGGTTTTAAAATTTTAAAGACTTTTTTATTTAGAAAGTCATAAACCTTTTATATAGCAGTATAGATATGGCAACTAATCGTAGTAGTAAAATAGCATTTTGCTTCTTTAATCAACAACTTACCGTTCATTGGCAGACGAACCAAAGGTCATTGATAATATATGTAGACGTACAAGAGTAAGATATAGGCACTTTAGAAAATTTGTTGCTAGCACTAGACATTAGACATGACAATATGTGTTATCTAATAGATCAAAGCTGAACAAGCTACTTTTTCATTTAACCAAGTTTTACCTAAAAACCTAATAACTTTACTCTAAAACCTTAACTAATACATGTATAAACATTGATTAGACTTAACTCATTCGATTAGAAACTTAATCAGAGTTGTACGTGTATAACATTAAACAGGCCAATGCCTCTATGAGTTTAATGAATAATGTTACTTATGCCACAACCGTTGACCTTTTTATCAGTTACATTGCCGAATATAAGTCACGAGGTGCATTTCATAGGATTAAAGAAGATTTGCAACACAAATTTTTGAAACCAAGTGCAATTTTGAAATATCAGTGCTTTTGAAAAAAATCTTCTATTGTGCGAGATAAATTAATGTGATTTCCCTTGCACTCCCGAAAACCCCTCGCCCCGTCCCTTTAACAAGTGACATTAAAAAAACAACAATAAAAAAAAAAAAAAAAAAAAAAAAAAAAAAAAAATTATAAAGTAAGTTTTATTTGTCACACGGGTTTATAGAAGCTTTTATAAGCCATAAAACTTTATAAGCCCAAGCCTATTGAAAAAGGCTTGTGAGTATTTACAGCTAGTCAAATGACTTAAATACATTTCAAAATATAATAGATTATCACGCTAAAGCTAGAAACATATTTGAATTTAATTTGATATATATTTATATAATTTTACATTAATAAGTTTTAACTCCAGTTAATTTACTAAATCGCTTTGTAAATGAGAATTGATTGGCACACTCAAAAAATTGATTGAGACACTCAATGTACAAACAGTTAAAGCAGTTTATATTTACAGTAAAACTGTTTAATGCACTATTTGAAGTGTCCCAATCAAATATGAGAGTGTGCAAATCACCTCCCCTTTCTAAATACTATAAACTTCAACTTTAGATTTATAGCAAGTTAGCAACTAGCCTATGCGGCTCCATGTCTAGCCCATTTCGGCAAAAGCATGCCCATGTCACCACAAAAAAACACCTCCAACTCCACGCCTCTTTTCAACGATATCTCACTCCACTTCACTCCTATAAATACTCCATATGACAACGTCAAGACTTGCAACAACCACCTTAACTCTTTTCACTTCAAAAACACCATATCCATGTTCCTCCACCTTTTTCAATAATAACTTAAGATCCAAACACCCTTTAACCTTAATCACAAAACCCATATCTTTGTTTTCTTTTTCAAGAATGGCTCACGTTGTTTCCAAAGCCACTCTTGGCCTCACTCATCCTGCACAGATTGACCATCCAAAGGTTGTAACTTTATACTAAATCTTGATCATTTTCTTCATTTTCTTGATTTTTTTTATTATTTGGGTTGTGTTGATTTTGTGTTATTTGTTGATTGATTATAGTACCCTTTATGCTATATATGAAAACCCTTGATCTTTATGTAGTATATGTGCTAAGTTTGGTAGAACGGGTAAACGGATGAGGTTTTTCCTGTTTAGGTTATTCTGGAACTCGGGGAGGGCGAGTTTTTGATTTAGATGTACGTGGCCTAACCGGGATATTCCCGCGACCATGGCCACCCCTAAATGTGTACCTAGTGAGGAGGTTATAGTACACTTTAACGTATATATGAAAACCCTTGATCTTTATGTAGTATCTGTGCTAAGTTTGGTAGAACGGGTAAACGGATGAGGTTTTTCCTGTTTAGGTTATTCTGGAACTCGGGGAGGGCGAGTTTTTGATTTAGATGTACGTGGCCTAACCGGGATATTCCCGCGACCATGGCCACCCCTAAATGTGTACCTAGTGAGGAGGTTATAGTACACTTTAACGTATATATGAAAACCCTTGATCTTTATGTAGTATCTGTGCTAAGTTTGGTAGAACGGGTAAACGGATGAGGTTTTTCCTGTTTAGGTTATTCTGGAACTCGGGGAGGGCGAGTTTTTGATTTAGATGTACGTGGCCTAACCGGGATATTCCCGCGACCATGGCCACCCCTAAATGTGTACCTAGTGAGGAGGTTATAGTACACTTTAACGTATATATGAAAACCCTTGATCTTTATGTAGTATCTGTGCTAAGTTTGGTAGAACGGGTAAACGGATGAGGTTTTTCCTGTTTAGGTTATTCTGGAACTCGGGGAGGGCGAGTTTTTGATTTAGATGTACGTGGCCTAACCGGGATATTCCCGCGACCATGGCCACCCCTAAATGTGTACCTAGTGAGGAGGTTATAGTACACTTTAACGTATATATGAAAACCCTTGATCTTTATGTAGTATCTGTGCTAAGTTTGGTAGAACGGGTAAACGGATGAGGTTTTTCCTGTTTAGGTTATTCTGGAACTCGGGGAGGGCGAGTTTTTGATTTAGATGTACGTGGCCTAACCGGGATATTCCCGCGACCATGGCCACCCCTAAATGTGTACCTAGTGAGGAGGTTATAGTACACTTTAACGTATATATGAAAACCCTTGATCTTTATGTAGTATCTGTGCTAAGTTTGGTAGAACGGGTAAACGGATGAGGTTTTTCCTGTTTAGGTTATTCTGGAACTCGGGGAGGGCGAGTTTTTGATTTAGATGTACGTGGCCTAACCGGGATATTCCCGCGACCATGGCCACCCCTAAATGTGTACCTAGTGAGGAGGTTATAGTACACTTTAACGTATATATGAAAACCCTTGATCTTTATGTAGTATCTGTGCTAAGTTTGGTAGAACGGGTAAACGGATGAGGTTTTTCCTGTTTAGGTTATTCTGGAACTCGGGGAGGGCGAGTTTTTGATTTAGATGTACGTGGCCTAACCGGGATATTCCCGCGACCATGGCCACCCCTAAATGTGTACCTAGTGAGGAGGTTATAGTACACTTTAACGTATATATGAAAACCCTTGATCTTTATGTAGTATCTGTGCTAAGTTTGGTAGAACGGGTAAACGGATGAGGTTTTTCCTGTTTAGGTTATTCTGGAACTCGGGGAGGGCGAGTTTTTGATTTAGATGTACGTGGCCTAACCGGGATATTCCCGCGACCATGGCCACCCCTAAATGTGTACCTAGTGAGGAGGTTATAGTACACTTTAACGTATATATGAAAACCCTTGATCTTTATGTAGTATCTGTGCTAAGTTTGGTAGAACGGGTAAACGGATGAGGTTTTTCCTGTTTAGGTTATTCTGGAACTCGGGGAGGGCGAGTTTTTGATTTAGATGTACGTGGCCTAACCGGGATATTCCCGCGACCATGGCCACCCCTAAATGTGTACCTAGTGAGGAGGTTATAGTACACTTTAACGTATATATGAAAACCCTTGATCTTTATGTAGTATCTGTGCTAAGTTTGGTAGAACGGGTAAACGGATGAGGTTTTTCCTGTTTAGGTTATTCTGGAACTCGGGGAGGGCGAGTTTTTGATTTAGATGTACGTGGCCTAACCGGGATATTCCCGCGACCATGGCCACCCCTAAATGTGTACCTAGTGAGGAGGTTATAGTACACTTTAACGTATATATGAAAACCCTTGATCTTTATGTATTGTCTGTGACCAGTTTGTTAGATCATTTCGTTGTTAACTAATTCGTTAAAAACTAAAAAGTCAACTTTTTGAGTAAGATTAAAGCCTAGTACTTTGAATTGGGTATATGATTTTGTTTTGTTTTGATGTGGAAAATGTTATCGTTTTGATTTGTTTTGTGTTGTTCGGTATGTTTATTAGTTTTTTTGAACATGAATAAAGTTATTTTATTGGTTTTAAAGTTAAAAACATAACCTATCGAGATAGTGGTATATGATTGGATTTTGTTTTTCTTATGACGTAAATCTAGAAATCATTGAGGGCTAATTGATGTCATAACTTCATGGTAATGGTTAATTTGTAATATTGTATCTTATAATGATTTGCACTTGAAACATCTAATGTGTGACAATAAAACTAACTTGGTGTATTAACTTGGTGTATCTATCTTTGGCGGGTAAATATCTTGTAAAAGCTATGATCTTATTAGCTGAACCTTTGTTTTCATATACTTCATATAGTCTAATGCGTATTGAAGCACATGCTAAAAGTCACCTGATCTTGTTTTGGATTATGATCATCTTGATCCATGTATTGAGTCTGGCCTCAAGGATTTCAATGATAGATCTTCTTATCTGAAAAATATCCCATTTAATACTCGTAAATCATTTGTATTTATTAATATAATTTAAACGACAGTTATGTACTTATCAAGTTATGGAAGCTTTTCTTATTTTGTTTTCTCGATGCTTTGATATGAACTTACCTCTTGTCCAATGGATTTTTTTTTTAAAAGAACAAGAAAAACCAAAACTTCAATTTCGTTAAAACATGAAAGAAAATAATCTTTGTAGTTTATACTATAAAGATGAACGTAGTCATGAAAATTGTATAATTTGTTATTTGAAACCTATCATTCCATTTGATTCTTAAAAGGAAAACTATTTTAACTCCATATTTAATCTTCTTTCAAATTTAATTTGATTCAAATTAATGTATATAATTGTTGCAAAAACAGCATAATCAAATGTGTTTGTGGATTATTTTTTAAAGACTGAATCTTTCTTCTTTTCTTTTGATATGTGATAGATTTCATTTGCTGCTAAAGAATCCGACTTGGTAGAATGGAAAGGAGATATACTTGCTGTGGGTGTCACAGAAAAAGACATGTCAAAAGACGAGACCTCAAAATTCCAAAATCCTATCCTGAAGAAGCTCGATTCGCAACTAGGTGGATTATTGTCTGAAGTATCTTCTGAGGAAGATTTCTCAGGAAAGGCTGGACAGTCAACTGTTATTCGGGTTGCTGGCCATGGATTGAAACGGGTCAGCTTGATTGGGCTTGGAAACGGATCCACAGGTTCATCTACTTTTGCTTATCGTGGTCTTGGTGAGTCTGTTGCAACGGTTGCAAAGACTTCTCAAGCAAACAATGTTGCCATTGCACTTGCTTCTTCAGAAGGCTTAACTCCTGAATCAAAGCTCGCCACTGCTTCAGCAATAGCAAAAGGTATTTTGTATTTTCATTTCGGTCTATATTAGCTAGAGGTGGCAAAAGGGGTGGATTGGGCGATGGATCAAAACATGTTCAGTTCAAAGCATATAATTATCTGTATATATGTCGAACAGACGAGGACAGGTTGACCGGCCAAAACATTTTCCATCCATTGTTTTATTAACTTTACATATAAATAATGTATACATATGATTACAAAAACCATAATGTTAAAATAATAATATACCTTTTATGAAGAAAACGATTTGGGTGGGTGTAGCATTTAAATACACTTCAGCAACAACCAAGTAAGAAATTCCTGCCGGTTTAACTAGTGGGGGCACGTTCGACGACTTGTATAATAATAACTGGTCAATGGGGATTATATTTTCTTTCTAATGTGTGAAATAAAATATAGCTAAAAGATTTAACTAATAAGGTATCTGGTTGAACAGGTCGAAAGTCATCCCTCAGTATTCGATTGCGTAGTACCTTTTAAACATAATATAGTTTTGTAATCATATTTTTGGGTAAGAGAAGGAAATTACCCATATTGAGGTGTCACCCTACCTGAACTATTTACCACCACCATATTAGACCCGTTAATATAAAATACAACTCAAATGGACCATTTTTTGGGTGAATTGGTTGTATACTCATTGTTAAAAAAATATTCTAGAAATGGGGGCTGTAAGTTGTATTACATTTTTAACGTTTGAATGTTTGGTTACTTTCTTTGGATTATGATAGGGACTTTACTGGGTACTTACGAAGATATCAGATTCAAATCATCAGAGTCTAAAAAGTCAGTACTCAAGTCTGTTGACCTTTTCGGTCTTGGATCTGGACCCGAGCTAGAAAAGAAAATTAAGTACACAGAAGAAGTCTGCACAGGTGTAATTTTGGCAAAAGAGCTTGTAAACGCGCCTGCTAATGTGGTCACTCCTGGTTAGTCATTCTTTCATGCTTAAGTCATTTTTTTTTTTTTTTTTTTTTTTTTTTTATTCAATTTTCATATGTGTATTTGTCTATTGTGCCCCTATATTGAAATTGTGTATATTTGTCCATTTACTCTTCTCGCCCGTTGATTATTACAATAATACCCTTACAGAGAGTATTGTGTATTTTATGTATTTTTGTGTTACATATTTGTCTTGCGAATTTATTGTTCACAGTGGCGGTTACAACATTAAGACGGGACCTGGTTGCTCAATTGAGATGATGAAATGTGATATGGGAGGCTCATCAGCAGTTTTAGGTGCTGCAAAAGCCCTTGGTCAAATTAAACCATCTGGAGTAGAGGTAGCATGACATGCATACAATCTCATATTACTCACCGTTTCAAAGTACTTTGGTTATTATACTCGGCTATTTGCACAATTCTTAACTTGATTTTCTACTTCAAATGCTAGTATCTGTAAAAAGATTGAGCGTCTGAGTCTTGTTATGCCCGGTGATATGATTTTTGTCTTTTACTTTTTTCCATCACAGGTTCATTTTATAGTGGCAGCTTGTGAGAATATGATTAGTGGAACTGGGATGAGGCCCGGAGATATATTGACAGCCTCAAACGGAAAGACAATTGAGGTAAATCTCCGTCATGCGTATAATAAGTCATTAATTTGGTAGATTCAGTAAAAGTTCGAATTGCCAGAACCTTATCGAATCTTTCACTTTGAGATATTAAATAATTTTTTTGATTATTTCTTATATCTTAGGTTAACAACACTGATGCTGAAGGCAGACTCACACTTGCTGATGCTTTGGTGTATGCATGTAATCAAGGTGTAGACAAGGTAATTCTTGTTTTTTACTAGTAGCAAACTATTTCGAGATATTTAAACATCTTTAGTTTGTGCGTCCTGGTTTTTGTGATGTGGCCCAAAATGTTGCGAACATGGGAATTTGTAAATTCGTATTAAGAATTTTAATATCAGTTACCTTTTTCACATCGATTCGAGATTAAATGGGTCTGATTTCATATTTGATATTTTGTACAGATAGTTGATTTGGCAACTTTGACTGGAGCCATCGTCGTTGCTCTTGGGCCTTCAATTGCAGGTATAGTACTTAATATACTTGATATGGACTGGTGTATATTTACTATAGCTATTTTACAAATAAGGAATACGTTCTTAGTTATTCTTAGGGATGCTAAAATAGGTAGGTCAGGCGGTTGGTAACAGGGCAAAACAGGCAGTATTTTGGTTCGTGTCGGGTTGATTTGTAATTTCTTGTCCATTTTTAGTATGTTAGTAAATATTTAATCTGCTATATATGTTTACAAATACTATCTTTTCACGCCAATAATCTAGTTGTGTGCAATAAAAAGTACAAGTCGTATGGCTTTAATTGTAAAAGTACATTTCTTGTTTGTATGCCACTATTTCATGATCATTTAGTAGTCAAAAGGTCAAAAATAATGGATGTTAACTTTTTGTGCAAAATGAAACAGGTGTTTTCACACCCAATGATGAATTGGCTAAGGAGGTGGTTGCAGCTTCTGAAGTTGCTGGAGAAAAACTTTGGAGGATGCCAATGGAGGAAAGTTACTGGGAGTCGATGAAATCTGGGGTAGCAGATATGGTCAATACTGGTGGTCGTCAAGGTGGTTCTATCACTGCAGCTCTTTTCTTGAAGCAGGTATCACATTACATCATCTGTCTCGTGAACATCGAATTAATTTCAGTTTTTTCAAATGACCCATCAAAATTTCAAAAGAACTCTAGTTTTACGAATTAAGCTTCCCATGAAGTTACATTTTTCCCACATTTAAATTTTAAACAACCTGATCAACACCGTGTTGCTTTGCAGTTTGTTGATGAGAAAGTACAATGGTTGCATATCGACATGGCTGGTCCTGTTTGGAACGACAAGAAAAAGGCAGCAACCGGATTTGCTATCTCGACTTTGGTGGAATGGGTTGTGTCCAACTCTTCATCTTAGAGCCTTTTAATCTTATGGTGCACGCCAGGAACAAGTTTGGGGCTTGAACCACAAATTATCGTGAGAATCTTGGTATAAGGGAACGGAAATCAAAATGTGGGTGGTTATAAAATGTGATCTTTGAGTTATATGAATAAAAAGGATGTCTAGAAAGAAAATGGAACTCCTTGTGATCTAATCTCTCAATTGTGATTGAAAAAATTTGCAAATTGCAAGTTGATTGTGTTAGTTTGTAGCTTAGTTTCTTTCATGTTTTGATTTGAACTACAATAACAGGCTGTCTGGGTAAAGCTCAAGCATAAAGGCTTATGCTTATGCATTCTCAAAACTCAAAAGGGTCCAACTTTGGAGCTTACTAAGTACCATAAATAAGCTTTTAACCAAATACCCTTAAGTTTACTTAAATCAGGTTCTGTACGAATTTCATGAATTATGCAGATAAAATTGCTATGTAGCCATTGCAAAAGAGGACATTCATTACAATACCTACTTCAAAAGATACAAGCTAATACAATACTTTCTTTTCGGATTTTCTTAACAATATTTGGCTTGTAAAATCTTTTACACATTCCCTAGAAATACAGAAGTTAAATAAAACCACACGAAAAAGGTATTAACTTATATGGTTCTTCACTAGCTCATCAGGTTCGATATCCTTGAGAAGTCCAACCACTTGTTGCATACTTGGTCTCTTTAATGGAAGATCAGCCGTACATAAATACCCGATTTTCAAACCCTCTGACAATTGAGCTTCATTGCCTGTGGCTCGAATCTTGGGATCTATAGCTTGTGAACCACGGTTCACCCTTACAAGCCCTCTAACCCAACTAACCAAATCTTGTGCTTTTGAGTTATCATATAGATACTCATCGCCAACAGGCTTTTTCCCTGTAATTAGCTCAAGAAGAACCACACCAAATGCATAAACATCCGATTTTGGAGTGACCACATCATCTGGTGGGGCATATCCAGGGGACCCACGAACCGTATCGTCAGTGACGCCATTACCAAAGATTTTTGAGAGCCCGAAGTCAGATAATCTTGGTTCAAGATTGTAATCAAGATAAACACTACTTGCCTTAACGTCTCTATGAATAATCGGTGGTGAACACCCGTGGTGTAGGAACGCCAATGCACGAGCTGTGCCTAGAGCAATCTTGTGTCTAAATCGCCATGTAATTAACAAAGCTTCGGACCCTACGTNAATTGCAAGTTGATTGTGTTAGTTTGTAGCTTAGTTTCTTTCATGTTTTGATTTGAACTACAATAACAGGCTGTTTGGGTAAAGCTTATGCTTATGCATCCTCAAAAGGCTCCAACTTTGGAGCTTACTAAGTACCATAAATAAGCTTTTAACCGAACACCCTTGAGTTTACTTGAATCAGAGGCTAAAAAGAGGTCCTGTAAGAATTTCATGAATTAAGCAGATAAAATTGCTATGTAGCCATTGCAAAAGAGGACATTCATTACAATACCTACTTCAAAAGATACAAAGCTAATACAATACTTTCTTTTCGGATTTCTCGACTTCTTTTCTTAACCATATTTGGCTTGTAAAATCTTTTACACATTCCCTGGAAATACAGAAGTTAAATAAAACCATGCGAAAAAGGTATTAACTTATATGTTTCTTCACTAGCTCATCAGGTTCAATATCCTTGAGAAGTCCAACCACTTGTTGCATACTTGGTCTCTTTAATGGAAGATCAGCCGTACATAAATACCCGATTTTCAAACCCTCTGACAATTGAGCTTCATTGCCTGTGGCTCGAATCTTGGGATCTATAGCTTGTGAACCACGGTTCACCCTTACAAGCCCTCTAACCCAACTAACCAAATCTTGTGCTTTTGAGTTATCATCATCTGGATACTCATCGCCAACAGGCTTTTTCCCTGTAATTAGCTCAAGAAGAACCACACCAAATGCATAAACATCGGATTTTGGAGTGACCACATCATCTGGTGGGGCATATCCAGGGGACCCACGAACCGTATCGTCAGTGACGCCATTACCAAAGATTTTTGAGAGCCCGAAGTCAGATAATCTTGGTTCAAGATTGTAATCAAGATAAACACTACTTGCCTTAACGTCTCTATGAATAATCGGTGGTGAACACCCGTGGTGTAGAAACGCCAATGCACGAGCTGTGCCTAGAGCAATCTTGTGTCTAAATTGCCATGTAATCAACAAAGCTTCGGACCCTACGTTTTGAATCCCATTTTCATCATTCTCTTCCCATGTATCAGTACTCCAATCTTCATTGACTTGAACTCCAAGAGGAAGATCATACAACAAATTATGCAAATTCCCATTTTCCATATAATCATATATCGCGATTCTTTGCTCCCCCGCTAAGCAGTAACCCATCAACAGAACAAGATTTGGGTGTTTGATCCTGCCAAGATACTCGAGCTCACTTGCAGCCTCTTGGTCAGTCATAGTGGAACCATGGACCAAGACCTTAATAGCAACATGAACCTCACCTGCCAAAAAGCCCCTATAAACTGGCCCAAACCGCCCATCAGCCAAAAGGGTATCTCTGTCGAAGTTTGAAGTAGCTGATAAAAGATCCGAGAATGTGAAATTCAGCAAGGGCTTCTCAAATATCACTACTGGCACTAAAGATGCAACCTTTACATCTGCAACCCAAGTGGTTGAATCCGTTTTGAATGAAAACGGGCCAGAAATGGTACGCTCTTCACGATAAGACTCTTGTTTAGCATCCCATAATCGGGCTTTTCTTCGACAAGTGAATGCAAAAAGTAGCAAAGCTAGAAGCATGAAGATTAAAGTGATGGCTAAACCCAAAGCAAGCTTGAGTCCTCTATGTTTATGCACTTTTCTCTTGAAAAGAGTCGGGTTTGCAGCAAATGGGCAACTTTTAGTTGTACCAATGAATGCGGATTTAAAGGTTTCAAGCGATAGCTCAGCATCACAAAGGGTCAAATTGTTGTATGAAAAATTGAATCTTTCCATCCATGGAAGCTTTTGTAATAGAGACAAGGGTATGTCACCAGTTAAGTTATTGTTCGAAAGATCAAGATTTTGGAGTGTTCTGAAGCTTAAATGCGGGATTTTACCAGTAAGATGATTCTTCGACAAATCAAGTGTTTTCAAACGAGTTAAAGTCGAAATCTTTTGAGCAATTCGACCGATCATATTGGTTTTCGATAAGTTAAGGTACTCTAAACTATGAAGTCCATCAATGTGGATGAAACTTTGTGTGGAAAACCGATTATTGGCAAGGTTGAGGTGTTTAAGATTACGGGCTCGACTCAAATTCCTATAAAACATCCCACTTATCTCATTATCAGATAAATCGAGATGAATGAAACGAGACCAATCAAGGGAAGAACTGTAATTTACCCGAGATATGTGACCTTCAAACTTATTACTACTCAAATCAACCACTTCCAATGACCCTTGAAATATTTCGACAACAGAACCTTCAAAAAGATTCTTGGAAACATTCAAATAGTTCAAAGAAACCATCTTTTTAAACTCGGAACCCCTTCCTTTAATCAAATTCCCACCAAGATTCAAGCTTTTTAACTTAGGAAATGAAGTGTCAAAACCCTTAGGAAGATAACCATGAAAACTATTCATAGAAAGGTCAAGTGAGGTCAAAGAGTGGCAATGTACTAATCCTAATGGGATAACTGAATCGAAGCGATTTCGATTCAAATTAAGAACTTGCAAACTAGCAAGAGAGCTAAATACATCAGGAAAACTCCCACTAAAGTTATTCATAGAAAGATCAAGCTTTTCTAGTGACCCAAAGTTACCAATATTAGTTGGCAGATTAGCCGAAAACTTGTTATTAGACAAATTTAGGCTTTTGAGTGAAGTTAAGCTCCAAAAATCAGCTGAAAAATTACTGATTTCATTACTGCTTAAATCAAGAAACTGGATCTTTTTTAATTTGGCAATAGTATTATCAGGAATAGGTCCAATAAGTCCTAAACTAGGTGCAACTAGACCAATGACATTAAGCTGTTTAGCATCACAAAACACAAATTGCCATAAACAAGCAGAAGATGAAAGATTATAAACATGATGAGAATTTGAAGCATTTATCATACCCATTTTCTCAAAAAACTGAGATATCAAGTACTCATCTGAATTGGGTATGAACTGATCATGCAGTTGACCAAGGTTTGACTTCAAGAAAAGTGCTAGAATCATGAAAAACAAAGCAAACTTCATTTTTCATAAAACTTTTTGGTGACCCTTTACTTTTTATGACCTTAGCTACAAAACCCTTCAAGCAACTACCACCTAACACCAAAAATCTACCACTAGAAAGATTTTCTTGATTTCAAGATAATGTTCATTTGCATGGAAAAAAATATATATAAAAAATTTGGAGGGTTTTTGTGCTTTTGCTGTAAAATGTTGGGAAATGGGAAAGTGAGGAGAGTGAGTGGGGGGATGGAGTTAATAAATGTGACAAGGGTTGGTGAAAATTTATCAGAGAAGGTGATGATGGTGTTAAATGATGTTATATTGTGTAGTGTGTGTATGTATCAATGTATGCATGGTGGTTGACATCATTTTGTTGAATGCTCAAGTTGGATATGTTTTTTTTATGATCAATATTGGGAAGTAATTATTGATATAAATTCAACTTTTTGTAAAAGCTAAAAGAGACTTTGCATAACTATTGTCTATTGCTTGTCAAATATTTTCTCGTTATGTCTTTTTTAATAGTACATGTACAACTTTGAATTAGACTTTACACTATCTTTTTATTTTGATTTTCTTAAAATATGTATTAATTTTTAAATTTTAGTAACTACATTATTATTAAAAGTGAAGATAACATATTAAAGCGTTAATTGACATGGCTAACTAGTATGCCTAAATATATATTTAATCCCATGTGAAAGCTTCTGGTAGGTGACAACAGAAGGATTTATTTTTTCCAAACCAATAAATCATTAGCATGTTGATTTAGACACAAGTTAGTCACATTTTTAACCATCACAATCATTTTCTCGGGTGTTTAGTATGAGACCCAACTCTAAGAATGAATATGTGTGATATGAATGAAGTATGAAGTGTAAAGTATGTGTGATATGAAGGATTTATTTTTTCCAAACCAATAAATCATTAGCATGTTGATTTAGACACAAGTTAGTCACATTTTTAACCATCACAATCATTTTCTCGGGTGGTTAGTATGAGACCCAACTCTAAGAATGAATATGTGTGATATGAATGAAGTATGAAGTGTAAAGTAAGTATGACAATATATGTGCTCGTTTGGTCCACAGTAATTTCCGAGGAGGATATGATGTCTCTCAATTGTAAATAGTTTGAGCTNCATATTGGGAAGTAATTATGGATATAAATTCAACTTTTTGTAAAAGCTAAAACAGACTTTGCATAACTATTGTCTATTGGCTTGTCAAATATTTTCTCTTTATGTCTTTTTTAATAGTAGTACATGTACAACTCTGAATTAGACTTTACACTATCTTTTTATTTTGATTTTCTTAAAATATATGTATTAATTTTTAAATTTTAGTAACTAAATTATTTTTATTTTGATTTTCTTAAGTTTGTATTAATTTTTAAATTTTGTACTGGATTATTTTTAAAAGTGAAGATAACATATTAAAGCGTTAATTGACATGGCTAATTAGTATGCCTAAATATATATTTAATCCCATGTGAAAGCTTCTGGTAAGTGACAACAGAAGGATTTATTTTTTCCAAACCAATAAATCATTAGCATGTTGATTTAGACACAAGTTAGTCACATTTTTAACCATCACAATCATTTTCTCGGGTGTTTAGTATGAGACCCAACTCTAAGAATGAATATGTGTGATATGAATGAAGTATGAAGTGTAAAGTAAGTATGACAATATATGTGCTCGTTTGGTCCACAGTAATTTCCGAGGAGGATATGATGTCTCTCAATTGTAAAAAATTTTGAGTTATTTATACTAACCTATTTCAATAATTAAGTACGGGCTCGATGGGCTCGTCCATACAGCCCAATGGTTGGGACGACCTTTTTGAAATGACGTGGAGGTAGCTAGTGATGAACCGTCGGTTCATCTTTTTGAGTCGTCAATTTGTATCGTCCNTTTTTTTTTTTTTTTTTTTTTTTTTTTTTTTTTTTTTTTTTTTTTTTTTTAAATCAAGACGTTATGGTTTTATTGTTTAATTGAAAATGATGGTGTGTGACACCTTTTTTAATTGATGCATGTCTTCGTGGAATAATACTCAATTCAAGGTGTGACGGAAACGAGGTTAAAAGATTCTCTTGTTTTACTGTTCTTGAAGTACCAAGTGTCTTGTTCGACTGTATTTTTTGTTAGGAATCTTCCACCACGTTTGTGTGATGTCTCCAAACACATTTTAACGGTAATAGTGACCGCGAACTTCACTGTCAACTCAACGTCACATCAACTTCTCTTTTCTCAACCAACATTGACACCAACATAGTCTAATTAATAACACAATCAACATCACCACCCATATATAACCCACTTATACACAAATATACTCCACAAAACACTCACACACACATAAATGAAAGAAAAGAAGTCAGTCGTCTGGACGACCGACTTGTGCTCAAAAACAATTTAAGACATGCCGTGAGGGATGTGTGTAAGACGCGTTGATAGGGTGCCACCTTGGAGCAAGACGCGTTGATGGGGGTATTATTATCTCTGGTCTTATAAACTACATTTTTTATGAAAGAAGAAAACTTTGTGTTTAAAAAACATGCCTAAACATAGACGACATGTAACTAAATGACTTGCTTTCTCTCAAAATAAAAGTTTAATAACGAGTGTGTTTAGGACCGAAACTGCAAAATTTCAGTCACTTTCTCGACTAAAAACATTTTCACGGTTAACTTAAATAGTGAACATTTATGTTAAATTTAACTATGTTAAAACTTTAGTAGTAATAATTGTTATCCGACTCCTTCCGTATTAACAGAATTGTCATCCGACAAAAATCACACAAGTTATAAAAAATATAATTATCTGTGTATACTTTTTTACTTTTTACCAGGTATACTTGACTAATTAGGGGGTGCTTGGTGGGGGGTTAAATGGGGTGGGGAATGGGTAAGGTATTCAAAAGGGCTCACCTTACTTATTTGTTTGTGCTTGGTAGGGGAGTGCAAAGGGATTGATTACCCCGTAGTGGGTAATCAACCATTATAGAATAAATTGGGGGTAAGGGATTGATTACCCACCTCACTCATTCCTTTGCATTCCCTTTCCCTTTCCCTTACACTTTCCCTTTCCCCACTTTGATCCAAGCGGACCCAGACTTTAGTTTATGTACTAAGAATCTCACAAAGGCACTATGGTATTAAGTATTAACTATTCCCATCTATCAAAAGCCTGGACCATTAACGCTTCTAAAACCAACAATCAATAAAACACATGATTAGTAATGGTTGTGAAATCTGAACAAATCCTTAAACATCATTTCAGGGGGATTATTGAGAAGATTGTGCTTTAAGAATCATTTAAGTATGGAAGCTTGCCGATAAAGAAAAGCTATAATGGATACTCTAGTGTGGCTAATCATGGTGTACCATATATAGTTAGTCAAACATACATTGCTTTTCTAAAAAGAAAAAATGAATATGAAGATAAATAAAGAACTAATCTTTAGGATTTGTTTAATAGATTAATCCGTACTCGATTTAACTAGGTTCATATATCATTTGTTTTCTTAGTTGCTATTATAGTGATCATTGCATCCTTTAAAATGGTTCCGGCGAAGTAGTGATCATCATACAAAAACGGCGCACATGTCTCGGTAACGGTCCAAATGGGTAGCTTTCATACATGTGAAACGATGATGTTAACCCAACATTCCTATTTGACAAACATGAATACAAAATGTATTCGATTTTAGCTTGCAGATATTCCATACATCAGAAATACTTTTGGAGTGACATCGAGCTCATAAATTTACCATTTTGACATGTTACATGAGCAATTAGCCCTAATTGCAGAATCCGTAAGTATTTGAATCAACTAGGCATCTCAATAGATAGTCAATGTGTAACAACCTTGCGAACGATAGTACACACTTTTGTGTTCTCGAGATTTTTTATAGGGAAGAAAGGAAGAGAAGTGGAGGGAATTGGAAGGAAAGTTATGGGTTCCGACTCGACATTGCGAGCCGACTAATCCCAGAGCGACTACCTTTTTGGATAGCCCGGAGTCATCGCAGGTGAACCTCCGTGGCCACATGGGGATTAATTTTCTCCCCAAGATTTGAACCTGGGACCTCCAGGGACTTTAACCACTTAGGAGACCAACTTCAAACCATTGGGTCACCCCATGTGGTTAAGTTGTTAATGTGGTTAAGTTGTTAGTGTTTTTGTTGGTACAAGATTTTCTTTCCAGTTTTGAGAGGAAAAATAAGGAAACTGGTTCTCTTTATTTCTTTTCTCTCCTTTCTCTTCTCTTCTCTTCTTTTATAAACTTGACTCGAGAACACAGCGTTTTTCAATTTCTTTTCCTTTCTCCTGTAAATGGATCTCGAGAACACAGTAGTTGTGGCCATGCAAAATGTATGCACTAAACGACTATCATTTGAACAAATAGATACATGCGGACCACTGAATCCACCTTCGAGACAACTTTGCTTACTTAAATTAACCTTATCCAAGTATCCCGGAAAATGTTGAAGCATTAGAGGTACATTAGCTCAGCATCCTCTTAACAAACAAAATACAAAACCTTACACTAATATATCATGTTCATGACACAAACATGATCAAGAACACCTAGATCCGAAATCCTACTTTCAGATATTAAAACAAAAATTACTCCCACACGACAGGAACTCAGACAACATCTACAAATCGGGAAAGAATTTCGAAGAAAATACCTGTTAAATATGTCGGGCATTCTCATTCTCAATTCTTAGAAACAAAAATCTTGGCTCACTTAGGAATTTATATCCTGTAAGGCGCGTTACCAAAGCGGGACTTTTTAAACTGTTTGTTTTTACCCACAGGTCTTTTCGACAAGTTTTGCTTTCCAGTTTGCGATTTTAACCTCTCATTTGCAATATCTTGGAACGGGTTCTTTCCATCAAATTCATTTTGTGACATCCTTACTTTCTTCCTCTTTCCTCTATCATATTCTTCGTCCCTGATGAAAAAGAATTAAAAAAATATCATCAAGAATTATTCATAATATAAATAAAGTTTGAAGATTAAAATGCGTGAAATGGTCGCCGCTTTGAAACTCACCATTCATCCCCGATGTGACCAAGTACAAGAGGACGTGTTGTTTCACTTATCTGAGATGGTGTTGAGTCCTTGTCATCCCAACGAGCAACTGAATTTAAGCAAAAGTAGAAAAGCATGAGCAATATATAAAAAGATCAAACGACATGTGGGTCATAATTTACTTGTTAAAGCTTTTTACTTTATAGTTCTTGAGTAAACACACAGCATAAATCTTTACTCACCTCTGTCATTTCCTCTGATAAGCATATGAACCATATCTTTTTGTGTTGAAGCTCCCCTGCAACCATCATAATGATTCGGTCCTTTAGGTTCCAATTGGCTTCCATTTGGGACACCACTAGAAACAGTTGTTGCAAGTACAGCCCCGTTTTCATTGACCCTCTCTTTGAATCTATTTTCAACAGAAGGTTTGACCTCTTGTGCTTCAGTTTTGACCGAAGAGGATAGACCCTCATTGACCAAGTTCTTGACCACCTCCTGTGCTTCAGTTTTGACCGACGAGGATGGACCCTCATTGACCAAGTTCTTGACCACCTCCTGTGCTTCAATTTTGGCCGATGACGATGGACCCTCATTGACTGAGTTCTCTTGACCAAGATTCTTGACCGTTTTGTTTCGCTTATTTTTCTTTTTCTTCGTCTTGGTCCCCATAAGAATCTTTGAGCTGATTTTCATGCTTATCGCCTTACACCTCAAATGGTTCTTAACTTTTTTATGAGGCTTCCCACGAAGAGCTTTCATCACACTAGAACCATTAACTTTAAGCAGTTCTACCATATCCGTTGTTGCAGCCGCAACTACCTTTTGACCATCACTGCTACTGTTACCAACAAATGATTTACCACCGCCAATTCCCTGAAATAAATCTACGGTTAATCATGGAAACAACATACTTTCTTAAGGCTTATGTAAACTATAAAAAATTTAGTACTAGATAAAAAAATTTAGGCCATTAACTGATTAATTTAAATCTCAACGGGTGAAGAAAACTTGTTAGCTAAGCAGAAAATGGGTTAAATGGATTTAATGGCAACAATATAGTTTTTGTAAACAATAAAAACAATAGTTATTTATTGAAGTTGGGAAGAGGGTATTTGAGTCGACCCAACCCGTCCCGTTTCCCATTACCCAACCGCACATCCAGCAACCTCTAGACTTTTACCTTGACGTTTTTCTCTGTTTTAGTTGCAGCATCTTCAGGGGTAGCAGTTTGGGGGCTAATATCTCCATTTTTGCTATTTGAGGAACTTTCCAAAATGGTCTCCGAGATGCTTTTTGGAACTAAACCTTCTTTCTTTTCAGTCTGTTCTAGTGCACCGTTAGTGAGACCCTTACTCAAGGTACCAACAGTAGCTGAAGAATTATGACCGTTTGGCAATCCATTACTAGAAGTGGTGTTCATTTGGGTCTCTTTTGATTCAACAGGACTAAAAGACTTCTGACCATTTGATGATCCATTACTTGAACCAGTTTTCATTTGGGCCTCTTTTTGTGCATCGGGGACATTGATTGTACTATTAGTAGCTGCCGACTTGTGACCATTTGATAATCCACTACCAAATTTGGTTTTCATTTGGGTCTCTTTTTGTGCGACAGTAGCCAAAGACTTCTGTCCATTTACTGATCCATTGTTGGTTTTCATTTGAGCCTCAGCAGGTGTACTAGAGCCATTAGGTGTACCATTCATAACAATCTTCTCTTTCTGATGAGCAGCTTCGGTAGTCTTTTTCACTGGAATATTCTTTCTATCTTTAAAATAGAACAGCATGTATGCTTTCTGCTCAAAAACCTTCTTCTCACTCACTTGATAGACCTGTTCAAATCAAGAAGTTAGTAATATGAAAAACAATTTTTATTTTTATTTTACGTATATTTAGCAAGTAAAGTCTGCATCCTACCCGATTGTCGTCAAGTGAGTACCACATGCCACTAGACGTCCGAACAAAGCAGTAATAATGACCAGAATGTGTACTCCAACCAGCATGAACCAAAACACCATATAACGTGTACTTAAGATCCCCATCCTGCATATTTTATTAACAAAACTATAAAATGGTGGTCTTTCAACATGTTTTAAAGCAATGAAATGAAAGAATAAGACTTACACATGGACCGGTAACAAAAGGCTTCAAGTCCAAAGTGGAACCGAACTGAATTTTCTTGTCAATCTTTTGCCCAGACATATGGGAACCAAAGCGTTTCAGGTGGACGGTAAGAACATTGGGAGCTTTGTGGATTGTAAGTTGTTTGAGCGCCTTGACCTTTTGCTTGCACTGCTGACACTGGTATTGCTTAGCCCCTCCATCCAACTGTTCTTTTGCGGTGAAATTTGCAAACGCCTTATACAAATTGTCTGCTCTCAAGATTTCCAGACTTAAATCCAAGAAAGGGTCATACTTGTTTGAGCAATGGTTACACTGCATGCATTTCACCTGAAATTGATAGTTTATCCAAACATGAGCAAGCCATTCATTCTTTTATATTCGAAGTGTGTGTCATGTGCTTTAAAAATGGGGANTTTCTTTTCAGTCTGTTCTAGTGCACCGTTAGTGAGACCCTTACTCAAGGTACCAACAGTAGCTGAAGAATTATGACCGTTTGGCAATCCATTACTAGAAGTGGTGTTCATTTGGGTCTCTTTTGATTCAACAGGACTAAAAGACTTCTGACCATTTGATGATCCATTACTTGAACCAGTTTTCATTTGGGCCTCTTTTTGTGCATCGGGGACATTGATTGTACTATTAGTAGCTGCCGACTTGTGACCATTTGATAATCCACTACCAAATTTGGTTTTCATTTGGGTCTCTTTTTGTGCGACAGTAGCCAAAGACTTCTGTCCATTTACTGATCCATTGTTGGTTTTCATTTGAGCCTCAGCAGGTGTACTAGAGCCATTAGGTGTACCATTCATAACAATCTTCTCTTTCTGATGAGCAGCTTCGGTAGTCTTTTTCACTGGAATATTCTTTCTATCTTTAAAATAGAACAGCATGTATGCTTTCTGCTCAAAAACCTTCTTCTCACTCACTTGATAGACCTGTTCAAATCAAGAAGTTAGTAATATGAGAAACAATTTTTATTTTTATTTTACGTATATTTAGCAAGTAAAGTCTGCATCCTACCCGATTGTCGTCAAGTGAGTACCACATGCCACTAGACGTCCGAACAAAGCAGTAATAATGACCAGAATGTGTACTCCAACCAGCATGAACCAAAACACCATATAACGTGTACTTAAGATCCCCATCCTGCATATTTTATTAACAAAACTATAAAATGGTGGTCTTTCAACATGTTTTAAAGCAATGAAATGAAAGAATAAGACTTACACATGGACCGGTAACAAAAGGCTTCAAGTCCAAAGTGGAACCGAACTGAATTTTCTTGTCAATCTTTTGCCCAGACATATGGGAACCAAAGCGTTTCAGGTGGACGGTAAGAACATTGGGAGCTTTGTGGATTGTAAGTTGTTTGAGCGCCTTGACCTTTTGCTTGCACTGCTGACACTGGTATTGCTTAGCCCCTCCATCCAACTGTTCTTTTGCGGTGAAATTTGCAAACGCCTTATACAAATTGTCTGCTCTCAAGATTTCCAGACTTAAATCCAAGAAAGGGTCATACTTGTTTGAGCAATGGTTACACTGCATGCATTTCACCTGAAATTGATAGTTTATCCAAACGTGAGCAAGCCATTCATTCTTTTATATTCGAAGTGTGTGTCATGTGCTTTAAAAATGGGGTATAATCAGGTTATAATTTTATGTGATTAATATGTTTTCAGCCTCCTCAATCGATTAATTCATACATGTAATTTAATTTTAATACAAAAGTTTTTACAATCATACATTATAAAAACTGAGAAGAAAACAAATGAACAAAAAAATGTTGATCAGCCGCCCAGCCTATTTTGACCCGCATTAGATAAAGTAATCATTTTGGCATGCTACCCAAACTGCCCAAATTTGCCACGTCTACCACTGACGCGAGAAAACAAAGTTACCTGACTACGGAGTCGGCCACCAAATATCTTGTGAACCAAACTTCTATCATAGGCAGTTTCTGATTCGCTAGGCACTCCATTAGGTAAGCAACACTTATGCATCGATTCCAACAAATTAACCATGTACTCGTGAGCATCCTCCTGCCTTGAATTCCGGAATGTCCTAGATATGCCTAATTATGTGGTTAAGAAACTATAAGTCTACATTTATATAGAAAAAATAACCACAACTTTTTTATGAAAATTTTATCAAAGTTGATAAAAAAATCTGATGAATATAAATTTATTGTAGCATACAGCGCAAATTTGAAACCAGATCTTTGGGTGCCAACGATCTCCCTGATGATTGTAATGCCCGGCTGACATGCTTCTGAATAGCACACAACGCACAAAATCCAGATTTCCGACCTTCATAAAGTAAATGAGAGGCAGTATAAGTGAACGCGTTTTTGTGTCTATTTATTAATGAAAAGTATATGTTAAGTACTTACAAGTAACTTGATGCTTTCCACTTTGTAGATATGCAGCTAAAGGCTCGGTATATGTTAAACATTGAAGTACTGAATTAAGAAAACAAGTATTCCCAAGATTTTCCAAACCAGCACCCTGTCAATTGTCAAATCATAAGCAGTAAAGAGCGAGCAGATAACCCGTGAATACATCCAATAAACATTAACTTTAACAGCTTATAAATGGTCCTCAACTCATACTGTAATATAAGCTAGGAACACCTCATTGCAGAAGTAACAAGATTTGAAGTTTAAATTAGAGGAGACACGGGGCCGAGATGGTAACGAGTCAAAATGAGTTAAAACATCCCAATAAGTTGGTTGGCCCACAAACAGTGAAACACATGTCTCAATTGAGATTTGAACCCACTGTCTCTAGGTTGGTGGGTGATACGAACCAATCCCATACTAGGTCGCATCAAGCCACAAGCTAGGTGTAGAATTCACTCCAAAAAGCACCTAGACTTTATGAGCCACCAACCAATCCCATACTTGGCCGATGTGGGATCGTAACACTCAGAGTGGTGGCCTATGGAATGGTGGCTTGGACCCAAAAAGAGGGGTGCCAACCGTGACCAACGAGCTCGAAGTGGTGGCCTATGGAGTTGGCCATCTTCATACAGCTAGGCCAAAGGCGCGTTAATTATTGCAAGTTGCAACTATTGATAGTTGATACTGATCAAACTGGGCTCATCAATAAAAGATAATTTCTTCCAGCTCATTAAATAGAGATCAATTACTCTTGGATTAATGCAAACGACTTATTTAAAATACGAAGAACTGGCAACGACAGACCATAATTTAGTCTGCAAGAAAATAAGAGACGAGAACCACACATATCCAAAAGATCACATAGCAGAAAAATATGTAGAAGTTGAACAAAGATAACAAAACTGTTGACACACCTGAAAAATCAAAGATTAAATGGGGGAAAAAAAAAAAAAAAAAAAAAAAAAAAAAAAAAAAAAAAAAAAAAAAAAAA
>LBNU01007933.1:57709-75609 GCA_014162995.1 Artemisia annua
AAAACCAAAATAAACTTAAAAATGTAAACAAAACAAAACAAAAACAATAAGATCTAAAATAACAAAACAATAATATCCCAGTTGACAGAATGAAAATATGTGGCATGACAACCTGATAAGTAATTGCTTCAAATAATCCAAATGCGATTAGGTGCAAATTTTTAAAAATCCAAATGAGATACAAAACACGTCTCAGACTCTCGGTAGTAAGTAAAACAAGAAAGATGGAATTAGTAATGTGTCAAATCATCGCTCATTACGGAAGCAACACTTAAAAAAACATGGGAACAAAAGATGGGAGTTTGAGCTACTTATAAGAAAGTTATGTGACCTTAAGAACTTTGCCCAACTCTCGTGACAAAGTAAATAAGCACACTACTCCGGTACTGCGCATACAGCTAGTCAAAAAAAAAAATAATAAATAAATAAATGAGAGAGTGCAGCCAGATTATGTGTTTCAAAAAAGCATCCAGAGGCATAAAGACTGTAGACGTAAACCATGAACCCCTATCAGAGGCAAATCGAGCAGGTTGGCATATTGCGTAACAAGTAAAGATGTGTTCAGGTCAGAACCAGGGAGAAAGAAACAAAGATTCAAGAATTCTGAAGTTAGCACAACACACACCAAAGGGTGTGTACCATGAAAATGGCAAAAGCCTTCTTTCAGGATGGCCAATCAAAAATTGTAAACATTAGTTTACAATTCATCGAATAAACTTAAATTTCTTCTGGTTCTCGTCATTACACATACTTGATTTTAGCATTTCTACTAGTAGTGCAATTAAACCAACCCAATTCAAATTAATGCCAAACGCAACTCGAGCTCCACCAAGCCTCATTATCAAGTTGATCTAGGGGTAGAAACGAGACGAGCAAAGCCAAAGCTTAAGCTCGACTCGTTTAAACTTATCAAGCTCGACCTCAAGCTCGTTTACAGCCTTATGTTTTTAACTCAAGCTTGGCTCTTGAAAATATACTACAAGCTCAGAGTCTCGGACATGACTCGTTTTTACAATGAGTCTAAGAAAAAAAAAAATTGTCAGCTTGTTAAGCACTATACTTGTTTATATTATTCTGACCCTAATCAAGGTATGAAGCTCGAGCTTGAGCTCGTTTCATGCTTTTACGAGTAAATCCAGACAAGCTCACAAATGAGATAGGGGTGGAAACTAGCCAAGCCAAGCCTGCCCAAAGCTCGAGCTCAGCTCATTTAAATTTATAAAGATCAAGCTCGTTACCAGCCTTAAGTTTTTAGCTCAAGCTCAGCTCGCGACACACACTACAAGCTCGAACACGACTTACTTTTACAACAACTTAAACAAAATAAAGCTCTACTCAAGCTCATCTTGTCAATCAAATAAGCACTAAGCTTGTTTAGACATATTTTGAGCTTCACCAAAATTTGGGTATGAACCGCGGGCTGAAGCTCATTTGTTGAATAAGCCTCGACTTAGGCTCCAATCTGTGCCCAAGCTCGTTTCAAGCTTTTACCGACTCTATCCAAAGCAGCTCACAAACGGCTTAGCTAGTTTACAACCCTATCTCAAGCTCAATAAACACTATTTATTTCGCCTACACGCTTCAATATCATAACTAATCTATTCGTTAAGCTCGTTCCAGCTCAATAAAACTACCAACCATCACATACAAACACTTACGCAACAAATAAATATATAACAACAAAAAACTTACAATCCTCTTAACAACAGTAATCCCAAAACACAAATCCGGATCAAACCCATTTTCCATCTCAGCCGCCTCCCTCTTCTTACCAGACAACCCACCACCATTTTGACCCGACCCGGTAGCCTGAGTCTGAACCTGTTTCTGACCCGGGTTCAGTGTTTCAATCCGAAAGGTCCCATCCCCTTTATCTTTAGTAAATCCGGTAAAGGGTTTTCTAGCCAAGTGAAACTCAATCCTCCTAAACGGTGATTTTGGTTCTAAAGATTCTTGTAGCTCTGTTTCTTGGGTTTCTTGATTTTTTAAAGGGTTTTGAGTTGAGGTCATTTTGATGGGTGTGATTTAATGGGTTGTTTTGATTGATGATTTATAGAAATAATGAATGGATTTGGGTATGAATTGATGGGTTGATTTGGGTTTTTTTTTTTTTTTTTTTTTGTGTGTGGGTTGGATTTTGGGGTGTGGGGAAAAGAGGAAGAAAGTGTGAAGAGGAGAAGAGTGTATAAACCCTACTTGCTGCTGCGTGTGTGGGACTAGGGTTTGATTGGTAAAATTGAATTTTTACTGTGGTAAAAAAAAAGTGTATGTTTTGTTGAGCTTATTAGAGTTGCAGAATGAGCTTAAGTTTTTGTTTTTAGGTGTGTTTAGTAAGACTGCGCACAACTTTTGTTTCACATCAGCTTTTTCTCTTTAGCGACTTATAGATGACTTTTTATCACACCAAGACGACCTTCATTTTTTTTTAATTTTTTAACAACAAAATTAAAATTCATTAATAATAAAACACATCACATAAATAATTCAAATAAAATTAAAACATTATGTTTTTGTCCCTTTTTCTTTCTTTCAGCTAATTCAAAGTGCTCGACGTTGTAGTGATATAGAATCGACCAACATTCGATGCACACACACTTATCATGCATCTTCGGATAAACAACCTTTTCCTTTTTGAAAACGTGTTAACTACAAAAAGTCACATGTTAGCATGCCAAAAAATGTAAACGTGTATCCTATAAAGGTTGCCAACATTCAATGCACACACACTTACCATATAAATGTGATCAAATATACTACATATTTTGCAAACTTGTTTTCTACTCCCCAACTTGCAAGCTCAAATCAAGTTAAAACAAAGTGAAATCCGGCTCGGTCCTCGATTTGGTTCCCGGCTTAATCGGTTGAACAAGTTGGAACAAGGTGAAATCCGGCCTGGTCCTCTATTTGGTTCCCGGCTTAATCGGTTGAACAAGTTGGGTCGACCGTGTTATAAAACATTGACTTCGCCTATAACATAATAGGTTTTATTAATCATATACTACTTACTTATATCAGGTTATAATTTTATGCGATTAATATGCTTTCAGCCTCCTCAATCGATTAATTCATACATGTAATTTAATTTTAATACAAAAGTTTTTACAATCATACATTATAAAAACTGAGAAGAAAACAAATGAACAAAAAAATGTTGATCAGCCGCCCAGCCTATTTTGACCCGCATTAGATAAAGTAATCATTTTGGCATGCTACCCAAACTGCCAAATTTGCCACGTCTACCACTGACGCGAGAAAACAAAGTTACCTGACTACGGAGTCGGCCACCAAATATCTTGTGAACCAAACTTCTATCATAGGCAGTTTCTGATTCGCTAGGCACTCCATTAGGTAAGCAACACTTATGCATCGATTCCAACAAATTAACCATGTACTCGTGAGCATCCTCCTGCCTTGAATTCCGGAATGTCCTAGATATGCCTAATTATGTGGTTAAGAAACTATAAGTCTACATTTATATAGAAAAACACAACTTTTTTATGAAAATTTTATCAAAGTAGATAAAAAAAATCTGATGAATATAAATTTATTGTAGCATACAGCGCAAATTTGAAACCAGATCTTTGGGTGCCAACGATCTCCCTGATGATTGTAATGCCCGGCTGACATGCTTCTGAATAGCACACAACGCACAAAATCCAGATTTCCGACCTTCATAAAGTAAATGAGAGGCAATATAAGTGAACACGTTTTTTGTGTCTATTTATTAATGAAAAAGTATATGTTAAGTACTTACAAGTAACTTGATGCTTTCCACTTTGTAGATATGCAGCTAAAGGCTCGGTATATGTTAAACATTGAAGTACTGAATTAAGAAAACAAGTATTCCCAAGATTTTCCAAACCAGCACCCTGTTGATTGTCAAATCATAAGCAGTAAAGAGCGAGCAGATAACCCGTGAATACATCCAAGAAACATCAACTTTAACAGCTTATAAATGGTCCTAAACTCATAATGTAATATAAGCTAAGAACATCTCATTGCAGAAGTAACTAGATTTGAAGTTTAAATTAGAGGAGACAAAGGGGCCGATATGAACTGAGTCAAAATGAGTCAAAACAAGCCAATGAGTTGGTTGGTCCACAAAAAGTGAAACACACGTCTCAATTAAGATCTGAACCCACTGTCTCTTGGTTGGTGGGTGATACGAACATCCCATACTAGGTCGCACCAAGCCACAAGCTAGGTGTAGAACTCACTCCAAAAAGCTAGCTCAAAGGAAGAGGGGACACCTAGACTTCATAAGCCACCAACCAATCCCATACTTGGCCGATATGGGATAGTAACACTCGGAGTGGTGGCCTATGGATTGGTGGTGGCTTGGAACCAAAGAGAGGGGTGTCAACCGTGACCAACGAGCTCGGAGTGGTGGCCTATGGAGTGGGCCACCTTAATACAGCTAGGCCAAAGGCGTGTTAATTATTGCAAGTTGCAACTATTGATAGTTAATACTGATCAAACTGGGCTCATCAAGGAAAGATAATTTCTCCCAGCTCATTAAATAAAGATCAATTAGTCTTGGATTAATGCATACGACAAATTCAAAATACGAAAAACTGTCAACACAGACCATAATTTAGTCTGCAAGAAAATAAGAGACGAGAAACATACAAATCTAAAAGAGCTCATTTCAGAAAAATATGTAGAAGTTGAACAAAGACAACACAGCTGTTGACACAACTGAAAAATCAAAGATTAAATAAAAAATAAAAATAAAAATAATAATAATAATAACAAATATATATATATATATATATATATATATATATATATATATATATATATATATATATATATATATATATATATATATATATATATATATATATATATTTATATATATATATATATATATATATTTATATATATATATATATATATATATTTATATATATATATATATATATATATTTATATATATATATATATATATATATTTATATATATATATATATATATATATTTATATATATATATATATATATATATTTATATATATATATATATATATATATTTATATATATATATATATATATATATTTATATATATATATATATATATATATTTATATATATATATATATATATATATTTATATATATATATATATATATATATTTATATATATATATATATATATATATTTATATATATATATATATATATATATTTATATATATATATATATATATATATNAAAAAAAAAAAAAAAAAAAAAAAAAAAAAAAAAAAAAAAAAAAAAAAAAAAAAAAAAAAAAAAAAAAAAAAAAAAAAAAAAAAAAAAAGATTATGTTTTTCAAAAAAGCATCCAGAGGCATAAAGACTGTAGACGTAAACCCAGAACGCCTATCAGAGGCAAAACGAGCAGGTTGGCATATTGCGTAACAAGTCAAAATGTGTTAAGGTCAAAACCGGGAGAAAGAAACTAAGATTCCGTAATTCTGAAGTAAGCAAAACACACACCAAAGGGTGTGTACCATGAAAATCGCAAAAGCCTTCTTTCAGGATGGCCAATCAAAAATTGTAAACATTAGTTTACTCAGATTCATCGAATAGACTTGAATTTCCTCCGGTCTCGTAATTACACATACTTGATTTTAGCCTTTCTACTAGTAGTGCAATTACACCAACTCAATTCAAAACAAATAAACAATGGCAAACGCAACTTGAGCTCTACCAAGCCTCATTATCAAGTTCCATCTAGGGGTAGAAACGAGCCGAGCAAAGCCAAAGCTTAAGCTCGACTCGTTTAAACTTATAAAGCTCGACCTCAAGCTCGTTTACAGCCTTATGTTTTTAACTCGAGCTTGGCTCGTGAAATATACTACAAGCTCCGAGTCTCGGACATGACTCGTTTTTACAATGAGTCTAAGAAAAAAAATGGTCAGCTTGTTAAGCACCATACTTGTTTATATTATTCTGACCCTAATCAAGGTATGAAGCTCGAGCTTGAGCTCGTTTCATGCTTTTACGAGTAAATCCAGACAAGGTCACAAACGAAATAGAGGTGGAAACTAGCAGCCGAGCCTGCCAAAGCTCAAGCTCAGCTCATTTAAATTTATAAAGATCAAGCTCGTTACCAGCCTTAAGTTTTTAGCTCAAGCACAGCTCATGACACACACTACAAGCTCATCTTGTCAAATAAGCACTAAGCTTGTTTAGACTTATTTTGAGCTTAACCAAAATTTGGGTATGAACTTCGGGCTCGAGCTCATCTATTATATAAACCTCAACCTAAGATCCAATTCAAGCTCAAGCTCTTTTCAAGCTTTTACCAATTCAATCGAAAGCAGCTCACAAACGGCTTAGCTAGTTTACAACCCTATCTCAAGCTCAATAAACACTATTTATTTCGCCTACAAGCTTCAATATCATAACTAATCTATTCGTTGAGCTCGTTCCAGCTCAATAAAACTACCAACCATCACATACAAACACTTACTCAACATATCTATATACAAATACATATTAAAACAAAGAACTTACAATCCTCTTAACAACAGTAATCCCAAAACACAAATCCGGATCAAACCCATTTTCCATCTCAGCCGCCTCGCGCTTCTTACCAGACAACCCACCACCATTCTGACCCGACCCGGGAGCCTGAGTCTGAGCCTGTTTCTGACCCGGGTTCAAAGTTTCAATCCGAAAGGTACCATCCCCTTTATCTTTAGTAAATCCGGTAAAGGGTTTTCTAGCTAAGTGAAACTCAATCCTCCTAAACGGTGATTTTGGTTCTAAAGATTCCTGTAGCTCTGTTTCTTGGGTTTCTTGATTTTTTATAGGGTTTTGAGTTGAGGTCATTTTGATGGGTGTGATTTAATGGGTTGTTTTGATTGATGATTTATAAAAGTAATGAATGGATTTGGGTATGAATTGATGGGTTGATTTGGGTTTTTGTGTGTGTGTGTGTGTGTGGGTTGGATTTTGGGGTGTGGGGAAAAGAGGAAGAAAGTGTGAAGAGGTGGAGAGTGTATAAACCCTACTTCCTGCTGCCGCGTGTGTCTGACTAGGGTTTGATTGGTAAAAGTGAATTTTTTTTACTGTGGTAAAAAAAGTGGATGTTTTTGTTGAGCTTATTAGAGTTGCAGGATGAGCTAAAGTTTTTGTTTTCAGGTGCGTTTTGGCCGATGCTAATGGTAACTATAAATATTGTGGTCACTTTTTGCTATATTAGCGTCACATCAGTTTTTTTTATTCAAAACTACACTCAACTACAATTTGCTAATAAGGCGACCGCAACTACAACAAAAAACATACCCCACAAAAACTAATAAAAATATACATACACAAAAACTAATACCAATTCGGTTGGGCTAATGGAGGAAACACGGTCATCAGTTCAATTGGGGGGCCAACCAACCGAACCATTAGCATTGGCAGTAAAGTTTAAGTTTAAAGTTAAAGTTTAAGTTAAAGTTTAAGTTTATATGTGTGTAATGTGTAAAATGATGCTAAAGAACAAAACATACAAATATACAAATTAAATCTAAGAATACTTAGATCATATGGTGCCCTTCTGGTAGTGTCATCTCAAAAGTGACCCTCATGGCGCTAAAAGGATACCAGACCCCGTGTCATGGTGTTTCGCGTTGTATCTATCAGCTCACATGGTCAAGTATTTCCTTTACATAATTACTCCTTCCAAAACACATCTACATTAAAAAAAAAAAAAAAAAAAAAAAAAAAAAAAAAAAAAAAAAAAAAAAAAAAAAATGTTATACATACCGGTAACTTAAAACCCTCCAACCGTGCAATGGTTCTGGAAATCTCCCACCTAACTTAAATAGTCGAATATATTTTGATAATTATTCGCATAATGGAAAACAAGTGTTCAACATGCAATTAACCCCCAAGATTAAGTGGAAATTTGGTGGAAAAACACACTAAAAAAACAACAGTAGTGGAACTCTTTTAACCAATGGCTTTGCTTATGAACAGTGCGGCTCGGCTTGTGAACAACACGGCTCAACTCTCCGACTCCACGGTACACGCAGCTCATCCTCCTTCTTCCAGCGACTCTCTCCCTCCGGCGGCCTATAAACTGTACGGTGCATCTATTTTTTATTAGTTTTTATGCAAATGTATAATAGTATAACATTAGTGAACATACGGGTCATGGTAGTTGTATAGGATATGAACTTTTTTTTTTTTGTTAGTCACGTTTCTTTCCTTACATTCAAATATTTTTAGATATTACTAGTAACTAGTTGGACACCTGCACGTCAACATCGAGTTATCTTACAATTAAATTTTCCGGCGAGTAATCGATCATATGGAAAAGAGAAAAAAACAATAACGTGATTGTTACCCACACCTCTTAAAATTGTTAAGCTTAACCCAAACAATTATTAAACATGCCACAATCAACCTTTAAACATGTCAAAATGACTTACATTTAAAGTTCAACTCTTAAACAGCTCCAAACACCCTTTAAACATGTCCAAACGACTCTTAACTTGTCCAATCAACTCCTAAACTCTTGGACCGGTAGGATTTACTAATCCAGGTCGACTAAACCAAGTCGATTCTAACACAAGTTAAAAAAGGTGAAATTCGGCCCTGTCCTCGATCTGGTTCCAGACTTAATCGGTTGAACAAGTTGGATCGATCGTGTTTTAAAACATTGATTGCACCCGTAACGTAATAGATTTTATTAATCATAGACTATCAACTTATAGTCTTTTAGTATATATGTTTATGATACATTATTCTAGTGATTATAACGTAAAAAATTTCCTTTGAGAATTTTTTAGACAACCTTTGCTTTTAACTGCATACACCTAAGGAAACGCCAACCAGCGTGATCAGTTATCCGTAATCATGAGTTGTGCATAGGTTTGTTTTTCGAATTATCGGTTGCAGAAGTAGCAACTGATACATGTTCAACACGTCGTCGCATTTAGAACCCATGTTTCTCCATTTGGTTTTGCAAGAATTACATTTGATCGATTCACAAATTTTTCGGCCATACAACGAATCTTGATTTTGGGTTTAAAATTTTTCTCAACGTTCTTTGGTTTCTCATTTTAGATGTGCGTTTTAGTTTATTCAAATGCAATTTTGATTTAAGTTAAGGCGGAAAAAGGTAAAATCCAAAGATAATATGAAAAAGTCTCATTTTTTTAGATGGTCATAAATAATGAGACCCAGCCATGACCCATCATTTTCATCTGCATTTCAGTTTTTGTTTGTGTTTTGGGTGCAAAACTGCAAATGGCTTGGACCACTAATATGAAAGGGTATCAAGTAGCAACACCTGTATGGTTAACAATTGACCACTAGACACTAGCTACTTTTGTGTCTGGAAGGCTAACAAATGGGTTCATCATTGATTCATTTCAGACCTCAAATACCTCAAATCACTGCGCGAATTCTTTAAAAAAAATTGTGCTCTATAAGTATATCAAATTTATAACTTTCATTTATACAATACAAGTCACTACAGCATTACTGCTCTGGATTGGACAGTTAATAAATTTAAAAAATAAATCGGTGATCGTATTAGGCATAGTCCGGCATTACCCTATTGAGGAATGCGATTGGCTGGGATATCTCAGGAGCAACCTCTTCAAATGAGATGTAATTGCGCTCCTCATTGTACACATGACATACTGTCAAAATTGTCTTCATTAAACGCCAGTTCCATGATGCCTCATTCATATACTGTATCACAATTCATAAAAACAAAAATGGTCAAAATTATTATTAAGTTTGAATTCATAGTACCATTATGTTATCATCTTCTATAGCCAGAAAAGAAGGCCACGATTCTTACTTTTCCCCAGTTATCTTGAAGAGATTTATGAGCCGCTCGCAAATTGTAGCTTGGAATCTTTGAGGATACATGGTGAGGGATATGAACGTTGATATCATGACAAAGGATCTCTATCCTGTGACAGACCCAAAAAAGTTCTAGCTTAAGATCCTATCATGTCTACAATAACTTAGCATGTTAATTATTAACATTGCAATTCCGATCTATTTACTGAAGACTGGATTGATTTAGGTTGTGTTTTATTTCAAACAGACAAAGAATGCTAGCAACCCAACCAGGCCTGTTTTGACCAGTACTTAGAAATGACCAGTTTCAGCCCAACCCTGTTTTGACATGTTACCCGACCCCAAACATCTTGCCATCTCTAATAGTTACAAAGAAAATGTCAAATGCACAATGAACCAGTAGTCAACTTGACAAACAATTGTTCCAATATTAAAGTAAGAAAATATTTGAAGGCTTACCAGCGAGGATAATCACAATGCACGGTGCCACTAAGTTGAGCCTGAGCTGCATTCCACTCTTCTGATGATTTGAAAGGTATGTGAGGTGCAGTGTGGTGAACCATTGTGAAAGTGCTCATCTGTAGATACAAATAAAACCATCACTTACTGAGAGTAAAACTTTGCGAAAATCAAATATCATGCGAAAGCAGTATATACCCAAAAGTGATAGCCTAGCCATGGCATTAACCAGAACTTTATCCATCCAACTATCCCCGTGTTATAGATAATTAAAGGCCATCCAATTGCTATGAACGCAGTAACGCATGCAAGGCTGATCTTTACTCTACCAACTTCATTCGGTCTAAATTTATTCAAATTAAAATGCCAGATTAACCTGAAAAGATGGCAGTTAACGACTACAAGATTCATTGATATAAATTGGGTGGAGGTGGGATGAGTGGGTAAACAGGTCAGTTTCCATTGCAGGTTGAAACAGTGTGTCGGGTTGACCCACTAATACTTTTTTTATAAATTCTTTAGGAAAACTACATATAATGAATGTGATTAATATCATAATATGACTAAATAAACAACATTATTTCTACAATAACAATCAAAATCTTTCAATAAAAGGTGACTATCAACCACCAAGTCACCCATTTGACCAACTTGACTCGTTCCATTGTTAGCTAATTTTTAATTTGACCCATTTCAGTTACACACAACCAAAATCAACCCATTCATAAATAATGGGTCGATATTGCCACCTCTAGAAACAGGATTAACAATTGTCCATGTGATCATGCAGAAAAATTATCTGTTATCCAAATTGTAAAGAAAATCCATATATAAATAGACAATTACCAGTGAGATATAGACATAATGGGGCGAATAGGGCCATATCCGAATACGATTGCCTTCTGAAAAACTGAGGACGACTCAAAATGTTCTTTCATCACAGGGTGCCAGGCTGTATCTTCATTTAACCTGTAGTTTCAAAGAACGTAGGAGGGTAAAGCTTGGTAAGTTGCAGCAATCTCATTTTTGGTGAAAGTTTGCTGCTAAAATTACTTGCTCATCATCATCATTCCAAAGTATTGTATATGTTGCTTTTGGGTCATAAGATTCTCTGTTACGTCATTATTAAATGGTCTTTAGACCTTTTGATTGATTATTTACCACAAATTTTTTTAATAGTGTGTCTTAAAAGACTAATAAAATTTTACGGACGGCGAGTAATTAACTTCACTACATGCAATAATACATGATGAAAGTGATAGGATATACTTTCTGAAGTGACTTAAACTTGCAAAAATGTTATAAACAACGGTTTGATATCTTCAAAAGCAACATTGAGGTCATTGTAAACGAGTACGATGGTGTCTTAAATCTACCCAGAAGATGACTAACACATTAAATTTAAATCATACATACATGTTGGTTTTAGCATGATGTCGATCATGCTTGAAGCGCCATGGCTCATAAGGGTATATCAATGGCAAAAAGGCCAAAGTTCCAACAATATCTTCCAAGAGTTTGTTCTTCGAGAAAGATTTGTGTGCACAATCATGACCTATTACAAAGAACTTTTGACCCAAAAAAAAAAGAACAAAAAATAAAAATAATATTAGATAGAATGAAAGATATGAGGAAAAGCAAAAACAAATGCACGAAAAAATAAATACTATCACACCAAAGAAGAAAGCACATACGAAAAGCATTTCATGTTACAACACTAAATTAAATATGGTATCAATAACTAAATTAACCTTGATAAAATATAACTAGTAACTGTGGTGATCACATCAAGAAAGGGTGTGTGCCTTCCGTTTTTTGTTATTGATTAAATAAACTCTAGGAAAAAAGGAATATTGCTTACCCCGGTAACTGCAGTTCCAGTCCATGCCCAAGCCAATGGAAGAAGATACCAAGGGGATTTAGCGATCATGAAAAGCCCCAATGCATATGATGTTGCAGATATCAAAACTGACTTCCATGCTTTCACGTCATCAATCTCAAAGACCTTCGAAAAGTTTAAAGCACGTGTTAGAGGATGCTTGGATGTGCATTTTACAAGCAATTATATAATATTAATCGGCTATAGTTTGAAGTTGCAATAATTTGATATATTTAACAAATTCTGGTACTTATCTAGAAATTTAATAGGTAAAATGATAAAAAAAAATAATAAAATAAAATAAAATAAAATAAAATTAGAAGAAGAGACAATAAAATGATTTTGATTTTTCAATTTAGGTTAAAAGAAAAAGGTAAGTACATGTGTAGTACCGATTTGGGAAGAGTATCAATAACGTTCTTCAATGTGACATTGTCTGGGAGTGGTTCTCCAATTTGCCTAAAACCATAACGTTCACATAATTCTTTCCTCTGCTCTGCACTATCGGCTGGAAACTGTGCTGTAACAGAACTAGCAACTGCTTTTACTATTTTAGCCCTTCTCAAGGGGATTACTGATCTTTGGTGTTTGGCTTTACATTGAGGTAGAACGTCCCATTTCAAATAAGATGCGCCTGTCTAATCAAGTGTATATCATAAGATGTCACATATCCATTAGAATTAGTAAACTAGTAACACAAATATTGAAGCAAATGCTGTCTAATGGTAGAATATCTAGCCACAAGTATGCATCAAAATGTATTATTACGTTGTACGTATACATGATTTAGTTCTATATAACTTTATACTGCAACAAGAAAGTGTACCTGAGTTGCTAGGCATGAGTATAAATGACCCAAAAAGAGCTCATAAACTTATGTGTACTGAACAAAATTTATAGGTGCAATACACTTGATTACCAGTGGCATGGTGTAGTCCGCAAGTAGTAATCTCATCTGACCAGTTAATTAATGGATTCTTGATATGGCTATCGAATAGTCAAATACATATATAAAATATATTTCCAAGCTTCGAGTTTGACTATTGAAGAACGGTTTCTAGCTTTCTACTTCTAAATGAACTTTTTAAAGCTATCCGAGCTCTCGAATGGAACTCGAACCGAGCTCGCATCATGTAGTCTAGTCGATTCGAGGTAGGCACAACTCGTTTGCAGCACTAGAGGAGAGGAGGGAGGAAGGAAGGTGTCATGTGGTGGGCAGAGGAGAGGTGTTTAATAGTGAGAAAACTGAAGAAGGAAAAGTTATAACGTGAATTAGAACTTTTAAAAGATACAAAAAAATGCCATCATTTGACTATTCATTTTATTTTTAGAGAAATGATACATGGACCTAAAAATAGACCTAATTGTGGACCTAAAAACATGTGGCATGATCCTGATGGCTGCAGACAGGGACCCACTTATTTAACAACCCATCAGGATCATGCCACGTGTGTTTAGGTCCACTTTTAGGTCTATTTTTAGGCCTATGTATCATTTCTCTTATTTTTATTCTAATTCTCTTTTTCATTCCAAAAAAATGCAAGATCTAACTAGTAACTCCATACGGGTCAACTTCAAGTCAACTTACTTGACCTGAGCCCGCCTGGTTAGTTTTATGCCTGCTATCTTCCTTATCTGCGCTTGCTATTTCTATCTGCAGATAATTTTGTGTCAACTTCGTGTCGCGTAACTTGTGTTAAGTTCATGTCAACCTACTTGACGTCTTGACCTGAACCCACTCAGATAATTATGTGCCGACTTTGTGTCGTGTCATTCGTGTTAAGTTCATGTCATGTCAAGAATTGCCAGCCTTAGCCAAAGAGGTCATCTACCACTAACAAAATACTTTTACTCGAATTAGCTACATCTATTACCACTCGCAATTCAACCTCAAAAAATAATGTCAACAGTTCCTATTTCGCTCTCGCTACTACGTTCACTATAACGAATATAAACCCCCTTTCCGCACTTTGTTCAATACCAATAATTATATATAACCCCAAAAAACCAAAATGCATGTCTATTTAAGCTCAAATACAGTCATCAAAAACCTTAAAAACATTCCTCCTAAAACCCTGTCATTTCAACAAACACCCAGAAAAATAAAAAGCAAAATTCATACCTGTAGGATACAATGACACAAATCTATGCCCATTAATTGGAGTTTGCAACTGGGTACCCTGAAAACCAAGATTAGCAGACAAATTAGCCTTAAATTAACAAGCTTTATTCACTAAGATTGATGGAAGAAATGTTAACCTTTAGATGGAAATTGGAATGTGTGATTCTGCAAGCCATTGGGAACTGAAAATGGGTCAAAACTGGTAACCAGTTTTCAAGATTTTGAGAAATATAAAATAGTGGGTTGTTGGGGTTTTGTGGTTACATGTAAACCCCTAGTTGTAGATAGAGTGTTTGGTTTTGGGCCCTTTTTGCTAGAGCTGTATTATGTGAAATTTTGTGTTTGATATCCTTAAAGTATGTTTTGCTTCAAAGTTGGCCCTCATTGTGTTCAGAAATGTTATAATCACTCACAAAATCCATATAAAAAATTCACTTGTTGACATGTCAACTGGCGATTGGTTTAATAAGAGAGAGTAGAGAGAAACTGCCAGAAAATGCATCAATCACCCGCTAACACATCAGCAAGTGAATTTTTTGTGTGAATTTTATGAGTTAGTCTAGCATTGCTCATATGTGTTGATAGACTTTTGTTTTGTTTTGGCCTCTCTTTGTTACTCTTTGACAAAAACTTTATGCTTCTATATATATACTAATACATTTATTAAGTTTAGTTGTGTGATTATAAACTTATTTGATTTTGGCTTATACTTTATATGTTGGGACTTTATAGCTTATTTAAGATTTTCGTTTTTTTCTTTAAGAAAAATAAGCTTATCATCAAATAATAAACTTATGTAAACTCATACGTCTTAAAATAAGCCAGAAAATTCAAGTATATAAAATATAGACTAAAATCATGTAAGCTCATAAACTCAAAATAAGCTTAAACAAACTCCCCCGTAGTGCATCCACAAAACTTTTGTAAGTTTGTAGCACCGCCAAGTAGGTCTGAGCATCGCAAACCCAAAATCGATCGAGACCGAGAGGACCGACCGGACCAACCTAAAACCGACCGAACCGAAAGACCAGCGGTCCGGATTTTTTTCTTTACTTTGGTCTCGGTCCGGTCCGGACTGGTCTTACGTAAAACCCGATTATTATGCCTTCTTGGACCGGACCGACAGAAGGACCGGACCAACCGGGACCGGACCGAACACATTCCGTCTGGTCCTCTGTCTAAGGTTTTGAGCTAGTTCGGTCTCGGTCACGGTCCGATTCTGGCGGGTCCAATCCGGTTTTGGACTGTTGATCACCCCTACCGCCAAGTCACATTTTTATGAACCTTAGTACTGATAAACTTGATCAATTATATTTATAAACTTTTAAAAGTTAATAACGGGACTTCACTTATTATTATTATTATTATTATTATTATTATTATTATTATTATTATTATTATTATTATTATTATTATTATTATTATTATTATTATTATTACTATTATTATTATTATTATTATTATTATAAACATCATTTTATTAGAAACTTATAGGATTTACAAGAAATTACTGGGGACCCGAGATATTATCTGAACCCCCACTCCTCTAGCTATAACAAAGCTAATCTTACTAAAAATATGAATAGTAGTACGTGCCCCAATGTCTTGAGTCACAGAGAACATGTGAATTCGCTTCAGTAAAGTCACTGCATCCTTCTCAAGTTTCCCAAAAGAAAAGAATGAGAAGGGGAGAACTTTCTTTTTTCCTCACATTTTAAATCCATGTAAACTAATCAATAAAATGGTGAGTTTAATAGACTGAACGAGACATCCACATAAGCTTGCAATGTAAAACTCCATTGGAGGTGCTTTTATGTAATCCGTATATTGGACATTTAGGGTGCGTTTGGTATGATCACGGGTTTAGAATAGGTTTTGGATTTGGTATAGAATAAAAGAAAAGGAGGAGAGAGAAAAATATATATATTTTTTGAAATATATTTTTAAGTAAAAAATAAAGATGTTATATGTAATAAATAAATATAAAGATATTATATAAGGACAAAATATGTGGCTGAGAATAAAAATAAACTGTGGGACCATCTTTAAAATTCCAAACCTACCAATATCATGAGGAATGGTGTCAGAGGGTTTCATAATAGATTTTAAATCCAAACCGTGAAACAAACAATTTCATTCAACTATCATAGTATTACTTTATTGCAAAAGGTGTGAAACAAACGGGCCCTGAATCTTCATAAATAAGTAAAGTGGTATATGTGTCAGTTTTGGCTTGATGGGTTGGATTACTTTAACTTGTACTTTATTTGTTTATATAGTTGTGTTAAGAAAAGGTTTGACATTATTGTTTAACTTGTACTTGATTTGACACTAGTTGTTTAATTTACATGATACGTGGTATGTTTTATTTAGGAGTAGTGCTACAACCACAAAAAAGTTCCCACAAAATAAATCCACAAAAGGAGTTGTATGTGTTTGATTGGCTTAATACAAGAGAAGAGAGAGAACCTATATCAAATACACCAATCAAATACATACAACTCCTTTTGTGAATTTATTTTGTGAGAATTTTTTTGTGGTTCTAGCACTCCTCTTTATTTAGAAGGTCAACAAAATTGATGGGTCAAATGAGTTATTATAATATTGTAAAAGGTAGTAAATGGGTTGAGCTCAAATGTTTTGTATTTATATTCAAAAAATAATATAGTTGAGGTTAACGTGTTTTTCTTTAGATGGCTATATCAATCAACAATTCAACATCATTTGATTACGACACAAACATATTTAGGCTTAACTCTAATTCTAAGCTATCACTTCTATTAATACGCATGGTTTAATAGACTTTTGCTCTATCGAGCCATCTTAATGAATCTTATTATTAAGGACGAAACTTTAAACATTTTATAGAAAGAGCACAAATGAAGATAGTTTAATTTGGGATAACTAAAGGCCCTTTTATTTTATTAGATAGTCTAACTTGGGATAGCTCTTTTGTTTTATTTTTTTCTTGAGGTCATGTTTAAATAATAAATAGTTTAACGGAAAACCTTCATCTTTATCAATTTGCATTGTAAACCATCTTTTTAAATAAAGGAGAAAACAAATAATTTCTAATATGACACTATGAGTTAAGTTTTTATCTGAATAAGACAAGTAAGTTAATTTTAAACACAGCCTAGTAATAGTAAATATCAATACTACTTAATAGCTTATCAATATTAGTGGCCCAACCCCATTAAATACGCGCTCGAATCAAACCCATTACCAAAGTCCATCAATAAAACATTTGATAGCGGCCCGGCTGTTCTCTCAGGTGTGACAAATGGTACATTTTCATAAACTAATTTTATAATAAATTTCTATTTATTATATTTACTTTGAACAGTATATGCATTTTAGCACATTTCCGCATGTTTCTGCACGTTTCTGCATGTTTTCGGGAACCGTTTTATACACTGTAGCTTACAGTGACTACTGAAAAAGTTTATTTTCGTCAGTAAACACAAATTAATCCATTTCGGATAGTTACTGACAAGTTTCGTAATTTACTGAGAGTTTCTCGGTATTTGCTGAAAAACAACGCCGCACGCGAACCGACACCACAGTAATTGTGAAAAAGGTCAAGTAAATATATTTTTGAGTCAGTAAACTCATTTTATTACTTTTCTGACAAAACC